>WAAG01084046.1:374-11274 GCA_013390105.1 Tichodroma muraria | reverse complement strand
AATACCATGCTCTTTTTCTTGGCACTTAATTTCTCATAAGTTTTTGAAAAATAATAAACAGTCATTGGGTGAATCTGTTGCATGATTTTCTTTTCTTTTTTTTTTTTTAATGGAGAGGGCAAGGAGCCATGTTTTTGTAAAAGCTTGGCCACCATGTTTGGTATCTGAGCTGTATATCATGCACTGTTTGTCATTTCACGCCACTTAGAACAAATCCCAGCTGGCTGGAATCCTAGTCCTGTGGACTGTGAGTCATGGATATTAAATGACCATCATGTGAGCTCCTGCATGCTGCTGTGTTTAGTGTGTGGCACTGTAAAGTTGTACAGTATCTTATCACGGAAGATCATCAGCATGCATACACAATTTGAGCAGGAGCACTTTCATAACAACACAAATTATTTGTTTCAGCGAGAGGCAAGAAAGGGGTAGAGATGCATGAAGCTGAAGCAAAGGTATATGCATTTATGTGATTTTTGCAAGACCAGTAAGCCACAGAAAATCAGTTGCTGGTTCTATAGCAGCAGATCTAGGGCAAGAATAGAAAAGGTACTGTCTGTAGTGGAGGGGTTTGCAAGAACCTTCAAATTTGCTCAAGGAAATCCTGTAGCAGTCTTTTTGATGCATAATTATAATCCAGCCTAGTCTCACCCAGGTTCTCCAGCATTCTACCCAGGATAAGGAAATGGAGACAAGCATATTTGTCTCATAGGAACCAGAAGAAATTTTGGGATTGACTAAAATACCAGTCTCAATTTAGAATTTTAAAACAAGCAATGAGATCTTTTTCACTGATGTGATGTAGACAATACTTGAAGTGGATGGTTTTAGTTTAGCAGAAGCCAAAATTAGAAGATTTACTCAGCAATCCATTTCATGTTAATGACATGCAGAAAATCTGTACTACAAATCAGACCGGAAAAAACTCAGTGCTAGGGGAAAACGTTATTTTCAAAGAATACCATTTCATACCTGGATTAGGTAGGTTTATTCCATCCGAGTTATGACTTGGGTAATTTCTTGCCACCGATGATAAAATGAAAATCCATTTTAGACAACATACAGGAAAACCCTGTAAGAGTTGGATGCGAAAGCCCATTTCCATTTTCGTTAGCATGGGTAAGTCATTCAGGCTAGGAATTGTTGTTTTCCAGTCCAAAGTGTTATCCAGTTGCCTTCTGCAGGTTACTATGAGATCACGTACTGCTATCAAAGGTTCTTAGGAGTCTATAGTGTTTCAGCTTTCAGTCACGGCTCCAACAAAACTACTTCTCTTGCTGCTGATTCCAGCTTAGATCTGTTTTTCTGTCTTTGCATGTGTTTTTCTCCCTGGTAGCAGCTACCAGCTTCTTCCCACTATCCTAGCAGTTTCCCCTACCTTTGCTTATGTTTCTACCACGTCACAGCAGTGTAGCTAGCTCTCCTTAGGTCAGCAAAGCCAGGCATTCATAGCTTGCACTTTCTAGCACTTTTCAAGTACTGATTCTTTTAAAATGTATTATATTTCCTGAATTAAGAACGAAAAACTTTGCATTTGATGTCTGTTCACAGGCCAAAGAAGACAGTTAAAACTCACTGCTGATTTTTGTACAGAAGCCCAGGGTTTTAGGGAAATAAGTATGATTTGAATCAAATGAGGAAAACTTATTCACATTGATCCAAACTTAATCAAAATCACCATTATAAAGACATAAGCAAGTTATATGAGAGGAAGGTTAAAACTGTTGCACTGAACTAAAGTTACTGTGACTGTCAGAGAGAAGTAAAACACTGTGTTGGGTAGTGTTAAGAGAAACAACATGTTAAATATACAACTATGTCACTATAACTAGCTCTAATCTTCCTTGATTTTTTTATTCCTTTATTAATATAGGGGCAAATTTTAAAAATGCTGTTGAATTTGGAAGTGTTTAAGAGAAAACATCTTCAAATATGGAGAAGCTTTCATGGAAAGAAAAGACAAAGAGGAAGCAGGATTATTCACGGACATATGAATGGATATCAGATAAAAGATAAATCAGCCTTATGAACCCACTGGGAAGACCAGGAAGTAATAAAATAAAGCATTAACAAGGAAAAAAGCAGATTAAAAATTAGAGAAAATTTCAAGACTATATGAAGGCAAAATAAACCCAGATGCAAATGCAGAAACAAGGTGCCAGGAAAAGCTACAAAATTAACTTCACAGGGGATATTCAAGATGTTGGTCTGTGGGGAGTCACTTCAGCATAATGAAAAGAGTTTTCAAGATGTAAAGACGTGAACTGGGGAATCCACTTGCTACTTTCTAACCCAAATCATCAGAAATAGCTTTGGTGAGCTAAACATGTTGTCACCAGTTGTCCCCATTTATTACAACCCAGTTTTCTTGAAATACATGGAACAGACAAGTATGATGACAATGGCCTCATAACCTGAAAGTGACAACAAGGCCAGACATAGGTATCTGACAAAAGTCTTTGCTATTTTTCCAGGTCAAATCTTTCTTCTAATTTAACATGCTTTAGTGAAACAATTTCAAAACTGTTACTTGAAAGCACACTGAGACCAATTCTCAAGGAATTTTAATGAATAGATATGCTTTGTTTTTCTTTCTAGTAAAGATCAGTGCTTTTGCATAAGGGTTGGAAAGCATTTTTACAGTCAGAGGAAAACAGAAGTACCCGCTCCTCCCTCAAAGAGAGCACAGGCCTGTCAGCCTGATTCTGGTGTTTGGAAATAGAAATATTTTCTTCTTTTCTTTACAAAACTGTGATAACAATCTGCAAGCCAATATACAACTAAAGTGTCTCCAGGAATTACACTGTTTGCAAGAAATGCATTTTAAACTTATTATAATAGTGTACTCAAGAGCTTGAAATTTCCATGCCCACAGGGCAATATAGCACTACATTTGTGATTTGATGTCACAAGCATGTAGACTTCAGTTTTACAAATACTCTCCAAGAAAACATTTAATTTTTCTCTCCGGGGAAAACATTAAACCTTACCTCAGAAAACAGTACAGAAGGAAGAAAATTTGGTTTGAGATGGCCATGTTTGGCTTCCAGTCACCAGAATCAAACCTCCTCCCCATATGTATTCCAGCGTTAGCTTCATAGCCCTACTACTCTGAACCTAAATAATAAAACTAGAACATATTTTACCCTTTATACTATATTCTCATTTGTAACATTCTTATTTTCCAGTTTTTCCTATTTTCCAGAATTCTGGAGGTCCGTGATTACTTATGGTTTCTAAGGAAATAAGGTTTAGATGATCACAATCTGCCCACTCATACATTTCTCTTTCCTTCTCTCTTTCAAAAAAACAGAGTATTTTTATTCACATTTGACTGGATGATGAAGATATCAAAGATAAAACACTCCTTTGGGTAAAGGAAAAAGAGTGAAGTTGGTTCTGCCAAAGGGATCCAGCTGCTGCGCGGCCAGAGATGGGGGCCAGGTGGCCAGTCAGCATGTGTGTATTGACAGGGCAACCAGCACTTTGCTTGGTTTTGCCCTTGTCACACCATGTGCTGCCACTCACCCATCTGGTCAGGTGAAATTCTCTTCACAAAGCTGGGACAGCAGAAATGATCCACTAAAACCTGCTTCTCTTTGGAGAGCTGTGCAGATCCCAGGCTCTGGGAGTACACTGCTGTGCAAGATAAAACAGATCCCAGCACTGCCAGAGTCACACAAGTGATGAGCCCTCAGGATTGCCAAAACAGAGGCAGATATCTATAATTATCTAATATCCAGCATTATTGAGGTCCTGCACCAAGTACTCACCCAGAGCACATGCAGGGGTGGGGCTTCAGAGCTCTGTTTCTTGGCCAGAATTCATCCTGGCGTGCTCAGTAAGGCACAGCTCAGCCTGGATTGCAAGATAAAGATGTAAGTACCCACAGAAGGGTCCTACCCAGTGTTGGGCAGTTCAGCACAGCAGGAAGCCTACCCAGTGTACCGGGTAGCTGTGTTGGCAAACAGGCTGAATGGCGGCTTTGCAGCCCCAGCTGTCATACTTTGTTTAAAGGTAGTTCAGATATGAATTGGCCCAGCTTCAAATGCATCCAGCTCATCATAAGTATCAATGCATACACAGAATTTATTTGTACCTCCTTCTGATCAGCCTCAGGCTGTGCTGAGGGAGTTTTAGACTGGATATTAGGAAAAACTTAGTCACTGAGAATGTGGAACAGGCTGCCCAGGCAAGTGGTGGAATCATGGTACCTGAAGTTTTCAGAAATCATGGACCTTAGAGACATGGTTTAGTTGTGGGCCTGGCAGTGTTGGATTACTGCTTGGCCTTTTGCAACCTAAACAATTCTAGAATTGTGTGATTCTATAGGATCTAGAAAGACTGAAATCAGTTGAGCAAACATGAACAGAGAGCATTTACAGAACAAAATTCCAAAAGGCTTAAAAGTCCTCTCTAGCCAATTGCCTAATTAAACCTACACGGTATTTATGTTCACATTTGCCCTGTTAGGTTACAAATCACTGCAATTCTCACGTTTTACACACACAACATTGAAACACTATCTGCAGTGTAGATACCCACACATGAGCCCTTCAAATTCAGAGGAGAGTGGGCACTTTGAGGACAAGAGCTGCCTAAGCAATTCCAGACGTCTGTCGTGTGATGGGACCAGCTCCTTTCTGGGAAACTGGCAGCACATTAACACCATGCAGTGAGTCTGGAGCTGGCTCTGGCTTCCAGAGTGTAGGCACAGCCTTGGTCACAGGGCTGAGAGGAGAGGGGGAGCTGGGACTGACAGCTGCATGACTGGGAGCTGAAGTGAGAAAGGCTAAAGGTGAGGGTCAAATTGTTGCGGGAGCAAGTGTCACGGTATCTGATTTCAACCAAGCAAACTACCTACCTGCACTTAACTCCCTTACACATCCAGCATGTTTGTTAACACACTGATTTCTGTCCACTTCACTTACAAATGCGCCTAAAAGTCAGCAAAGTCAAAGGATGGGAGTTAATTTTTCCAGTCAGAAAAACAGTGCAGAAAGCTTAACGGAGAGTGATTTCCAGATCCAAAGGGATAGCATCTAATTTAACCAAAAAGAATGGCCAAGAGATAATCTAGAGTGGGCTTTGCGGTGAAATAAAGTGTTTAACAAGAATGTCTTCAAGAATCTTGCTCTAAAAGTTATTTTGTTTCACTAAGGTAGAGACTATTTGAAGGCCTGAGTGGGATAACCCTTTCAGTGGAAGCAAGTTAACTTCAGCAAGTTAAATGGGCAGGGTTGATGTACTGGGTCTGGCTGAGCTGGAGTCCATTTCCACACAGCAGCCCTCGCCAAGCTCTGCTCTGTGCTGGTGGCTGGGAAGGTGTTGATCTCTCACCTGTGCTTTGGCTGCTGCTGAGCAGGGCTGGCACAGCAACAGTGCTCTGCAGCCTTCCCCCTCCATCAGAAGGCTGATCCTGGGAGGGGACACAGCTGGGCCAGCTGACCCAAGTTAACCAAATGGATATTCCATACCATAGGACATCAGCTCAGACATAAAAGCTAAGTAAAAAAGAAGGAAGGGGAGGCATTCCTTGTTTACATTGTTTGCCTTTTGGAGCAGCCACTCCAAGTGCTGAAGCCTTACTTCCCAGGAGGTGGTCAGACATAATTTGCTGATGAGTAGAGGATAAAACTTTTTTTTTTTTTCTTTGCTTGTGTTCATCCTAACTTCCACATTTGCTATGGTAAACTGCCTTATCTCAACTTGTGAGTCGTTTCCCATTTTATTTTCTGTCCCCTGCCCAGCTGAGAAGGGGAAGTGATAGAGTGGTTTGATGGGCATCCTGACAAGGTCAACCCAACACAGGGAAGATGTAGGGGAAAAGAGCAACCCTTCTGATGTAATTTTTAGTGTATTAAGCCTGAGTTTTCTTCCCTGTGTATTTTAAAATCCATTATAAGAGAATTATGTACATTGCATATATAAATGTATGAGTCATGTAACCCTAACCTGACCTGACATTAGTGAGTTGTGAGTTTATATGGATATCACTGGTACATTCCTGACCAACAAATGTGGCAAATCCCTAAGCAGGGCCTCAAGGCACCTCATCATGTCAAATCACTGCCCACCACACCTTCCAAAGTAGCCAAAGAGCAGCAGAGTAGATCACATCAGGAGCTATTCAGATAGGTAACACTGGAAACAGATGAACATGTCTTCTACTGCCTGATGATAACCAGGAGAGCACTCTGACATGCAGCAAGAGGCCAGGGAGGCCCAGAAGACCAACCAAGTTGTCAGACCATCCTTTCTTCCTCTGTGAAGATGCCTGGGAGCAAGATAAGCTGACAAGCCAATCAGAGACTCTGTGCAGAGAAAGATATTTACAAATGTCCCATCATTGTGGTTCTGAGGAACTTGAGAGAAAAAGTATCCCAAGGGGTCCAACTTAACAGCGTAGCCTCAGTTACCATGTGAGAGATGGTGGTGACAGAGGGGAGCCTGAACAGCCAAAATAAGCACACCAGTTTTGTTCTGAGGAGCTTGGCCCAGGAAAAAAATGGGTTGTCCCTAGAGAAAGCTGTTGATGTATAAACAGAATCCAGTCATCAGTCTCATCGTAAGCTTAAGTGCAAAGGGAGAAAAGGAGACTGAACTGAGAGATGTATCTGGCACACACCACATACCCCTGAGGCCACCCCAGATAAATGAAAGGTACTCCAGACTGAGACACTCAGCTGAATTTCAATTCACATATCAACATCAGTGAAAGCAGATCAAATGCACAGACGGCAGGAGAGTTCCTGTGGCATAATTGGGTTGCAGCAGGAATGAAAACAACCAGGAATGAGGAGAAAGGAGGCCAACCACCACAGAGTAATACCATTACATCTGCCTTATATATGTTTTGAAAAAGGTGATTCCAGGCTGGTTTATGGCTTTTTCCAGCTGTCTAGAAATGTGTATGGGTTGCTGGCAGCGGGGTCTGCAGAGGATCCTCCTGTGTGAGGAGCAGCCGGGCTGCTTCAAGTCGGATGCAGCCCATTCCAGATGGCTCCAATGGCCTCACCACAGGGCATGGCTGAGCCCAGAAGCCAAAATACTGACAACTTGGGGAAAAAGGTGCCCCTTCCAACATGAACCATTTTGTGATTTTATGATTCTAATGCCAGGGACCAACTTTGCAATATGAATGTAATTTCAGTCATGAATTATAGTAGTTTAAGACAAGTTGAAGTGTGAATCGTGGAGTCCTGTGCATCACATTTGGCAACAATTCCCATGCATCAGGTGAAAGAAACAGTACTGAGTATCCTAGCCAAGTAAGGAATGCATTTGAAGGCCATTTGTGACCATCTCTATATCCATGTTGTCTTCAGACTGCAATACAGAGGTAACCACAAATGAGTTACTGCAAAACTTCTAGAAACAAAGCTAACCACAGAGAACTCTAAAGAACATTCTATTTTGCTTTTGATCAACTTCATGTAGTCTCAGTCGAATTGCGTACTTACATTTACTTATCTACATTTGTTTCAAATCCCCTTTCGTATTCAATATAGATATTAAATGTTTTTGGAACACACAAAGCCTAGGATGCTTCTTAGGTGACATGAGTGACTTCTTACATCTAAATGCATATACATTTTAGAGAAAATTTCAGACAGAACTGCATAAAAATGTTTCTAAGGCATAGATAAACTTTCAGCACATTGGTGCATTTACTGCACTCCCATGAAAAGCAGAACTTTAAAACAGACTAACCCGTGGAAGAACATAACACAACTGTGACACCTCTGTACAAAGGTAGGCACCAAGTACAGTTGGCGTGACAGTAAAATCCCAGTTTATGAGTTTAAATCACTTGATCAGGTATTGCCTATGAGGCCCTCTGCCAAGTAAAACAACAGCATCTGAAAGCTGTTATTTACATTCTGTGTGGGAAAGAAAGAGGATCACACAGAGGGAAGTTCCAACAAGAATGGGAAAGGAATAAAATGGATTTGCAATGATGAGTTGAAAAGTTGGAAAGGGAGAATACCACATAAATTGTTAAACATTTGTAATTACATTTGTGACAGTAAGAATGTTGTTTGACTTAGCTTGACTTGATTTCTTACCTAATGTATTTAACACAGTATAAAATTACACAAAGATTAAGAGAAATTAAATAGAACGGACAAAGCAAGCAATGACGCCAAGGGTTATCACAGGTATTGTAAAAGCAATTGCATGAGCTAGCTCAGGGTTATCCAGATGATCTGGAAAGAAAGGGGAGTGTTCAGGATCAGCAAGGTAGCAGCTTCCTAGTGTCTTCCATGTCCTGAGTTGTGACAGCTCTGCAACTTACACTTCTGCAGAGCGGAATAAAAGCATTTCTAAGTGGCCAGCCCTAAGCCAGGACTCCACCCAGAGCTAAGAGGTTTTTTGAGATTCTGGATTCAGGGACATCTAACAAGGCTGGGAATGAGGAAAGCAGTTAAATGTCAGAGGATAAAGGAATTGAGGCAGAAAGAGACAGATGTTTCTCTGGCACATGGCTAAACTGTCTGGTGGGAGACTTTGGCAAAAGCTCATGGTCTGCATGTTCTTATTGCTATTGAGAGGAACTGGGCTTTGTGTACAATTATGTAAACAAACAAATGATCTCAAGACTTTTCAGCTTTGAACCCATTTTTCATCCAGATACACCCTCTTTCCTGCAAAGCCTCAGTGTTCAGTTTGCCATGAAACCAAAAGGGCAATGAGGCTATCATCCCCTGGTTTGCATAGTGAAGTAGCCCAGCAACAAGCAACGTAAAACTAAACTACACGTTGCCCCGTCCATTAATCTGCACTCCTGCTTTTCCCTTTTAACAGTGATGAGCCACAGGGAAAACAAAGGAGCTGTTCTCATCAGATTTTGCACTAATACATTCCTACTTTAATCACAAGAAAATTTGATTGGAATTAACAAGGTTTGTGTTTTCAGATGATTTGGGAAATGCTTTAAATAACATTTCTTGATATATTATTTCAGTTTCAGGACAGAAGAATGCAAGCAAAATGAAAATAACAATAGTTGACTTACTATTTTGAGCTGAAAGATGCAATTCATTAGTAACCTGAAAGAAGCCCAGGACAGCTCTGACCTTATTGACGTCATTTTGTTGTACTCATACTAGAAAGGGTGGTGAAATTCAAGCAGATAAAAATCTTCTAAATTTTGCAGAAAGCTAGCTTGAAGAGAAGGTTTTCCTAGGCAAACACATTTTCTTGATTTCCTTTCCATCTAACAGTGTTCTAAGGCCGGGGTTAACAGCAGCAAAACAGAGTGACTTGCAATCGAAATACTTAATGGTCCTGTAGCATATGTGATAACTACGCAGCAGGGGCTCACAGAAGCTGGCTGACAAAAATTGCAGTGCTCTGCTAGGTTAATCTAATTAGAGCTCTTCCTTGCAGCTTCGATTGACAGTTTGGAAACCTGTAAACTTCTCTAAACATAGACAGCCTTCCATTTGCTGCAGTTCAAGAGAGGACCCTCTTCTTGCACTCTTCCCTTGAACTGTTTCCATGGAATGCTGTCCATATTCAGAAAAATGTACAGGTTGCCAAACTGTCAACTAAAGCTGTAATGAATGGCTCTAATTACATTCAAGTAGCAGAGAGCATTGCCATTTTAATCAAATCTGAGCCTTGTGAGATATTTGGCACAAATACAAGAGAAAGCCTGAGGAAAACACTGCCAAAATGTTAGCAACCTTTTATACTAAATTCTGCCTGTTGGAGAACTGAATACCAACTGCTTTGCAAAGGCTTTTGTTTTATGGTTTTTTTTTTATTGTAGCCTATATGGTCTCATCATGAATTATTATCCTGTTCTCTAACAACAATGCAAAACAAAAACCACAGCCCTACAATTTCGAGACTAAAAATGATGATCAGCAATTTCACTAACAGTCAGCTACAGTCACGTTGCCAGTTGCAGAGGCAAGGGGGACCTAATAACATCCTTTCACTGAGAGAGTTTCTGCCAGTGCTCAGCTTCATGTTGTGTACAGCAAGAGACATACACAAACTGCTTTGTCAAGTATCCTGTCAGATGCTGCCCCTGCTCCTTTCCAAATGGCACCACTCTATGTTCTGCAGCCCATTATTACCCTAATAGTGTGAAAGAGTTATCCTGACTAGAGTCTGGTGATCTTGATATTCAGTCCCTTTTTACAAATCACAAATTTGGAACCAACCCTAAAGTTATAGCTTTTTATTTATTGATTTATTTGTCACACCTTCAAGACCTCACAGTGATTCAAATGTGAAGTATCAAAATGAAGTATAAAAAAATCTTTTTCTTTCCAGGCACTCATTAGTGCCTGGAAAGAAAAAGATAAGGAGTTATTTAATCATTCTTTAAGTTTAATGGACAAGGATAAAGCAAAATTTCTAGAATTTTACAAAATCTACTCTGGAGGATAAATGAAGGCAACAAAGGAATTCCTTCTTCTTCTTCTTCTTCTTCTTCTACTTCTTCCTCTCCCTCTTCCAGAGGAATTAATTTGGTAATGTAAGGTTTTCTATTACATTCCAGTTCCCTCATGAAAGCATCTACACCAAGAGCATTATAGGTGAAAGGATAAAAGAGGAAGGATTCATATCTCAGATACTTTGTGTGAGTACAATCAGTCTCAGTTCATCACCATTCCTCATTTCAGGAGATGGCTTTCATTTATTTCACAAGGCATTTTGCTAGACTTGTCCTGCCAGTTGTCACACAGAAGTCCTGCTGCTTCAAGTTCCAGCAGACGGCCAAATGTCAACCATGCCTCACTGCTTACTGTTGCATTATTGGAGTGCTCTTCCTCCAGCTCCCCTCCCAGCAACAAAGATCCTCAGAAGTCTTCTAAGTTCCAAGTAGTTTCTTTATTCATATTTTGTCATTTGCGTTCTATGTTCACTCAGTATGGTTTTA
>WAAG01084044.1:10777-30359 GCA_013390105.1 Tichodroma muraria | reverse complement strand
AAGTAGTAGCAACACTACTACATATTATTTTTGGAGTTTTGCCTTTCACAGCATTGCAGACAGAAGTAAGGCTTCATTCATACTGCATTACAGAACTTGCATTTTGTATTCTGTTTATTTTAAAAAGCATACAGGCTATTACCATCAGACACCAAAACACATTAACAGTTAATATTTATTTGTGCATAATTTGGTCAAAGTCAACATGAGAACCTACCAACAAGTTTTAACTGTCTACTGCCTCTCTCTGGAACAACCTGTGAATTGTTCTTTGCTTTTTTGATTCAGTCACAGTCACAGAACTTTAATTTAAGAAGATAAAGAAGTGAAAGTACAGCTACTCCTTTTTTTCATTGTGCTTCCTATCTACTATAAAAATATTATTCATAGTGGTCCTTCTTCGCTATTGTAATTTTCAATGAATGAAAGTGGAGTCTGTGTGTACTTCATGTGATATATTTTCATGAGGTCTAATAACTGGAACTACCAGTGTAATGGCTTAATGTCAAAACAGCTAAGTATGAATAAAGTACTTTCCTTTCGGATTAATGCAGGTAGAAGGGGGCTTCTGCACCTCCAGATGAGTAAAGTAAGTCATTTTCCCCAGCAGAAATCCTGTGCAGTCTCTATCCAGTGTTGTTATTTTCATTTAAAGGTTTCCTTTGTTAGGCTTTGTGCAGGCTGGTTCCCATTTCCATGGTGACCGTGCTGAAATGCAGACAGGACACAGGCTGGATTCTCATCGGCACAGCCATGCACTTGCATACCAACACATGTTATCTGCTTGGCTTAGGACATTTCCATTAGTAGTTTTAATGTTTAGAGCTTCTTTTTCCCATCGTGATCTCCAGCCCTGTGATACTACACAGTGTTGAGATTTCAGACCCTGTGCGCCAAGACAGAACAAGTTGATAAGCTTATTTTTTGTGTAAATAATTTGGCTCTACTGTTCCAGTTTAAATTACTCAAGGACATCAGAGAACTGTCTGAGCTTTAGTTTTCTCTTAAAAGTGATAACACAGAAGGATTTTTATTTATAAACCCTTAGGTGGAAGACTGACATATATCTGTGCTAAATACCCTTCTTTACCCCTTCTTAAGGCACTGATAAAAGGATAATAAAAATAAGTGAGTGTGAATTACACAGGATAAAGGATACCTTCTGTCTATATCGGTCAAATGTGAGTATGTGTCTTTGTGAAGCAATATGCAATAATCTTCTTCCTGCTCATACTGAAATCTGGAGGTGACGAATACTAAAGGCATTTAGTGGAGTCAACATAGGCATTTCCATCACTTCTAAATCAGGCTATGATTTCTGAATTGCCAGATAAACTCTATATTCTAAGTGCTGGTAATCGTTATTTTGAATTATTCCCTGAGTAGCATTTCAGGATCTTCAGAGGAGAATTTTTTTTCTCCTGGAGATGCACAAGCTGTAAAAATATAATAAGACTTGCATATTATTCAGGACTTAAAAGAGCAGGCAAAGAACTAGGATCAACACAGACTCTTTGAATGGAGGATGAGCAAAGACATTTTGTGTGCAACTGAATGGCATCTGCATGGTTGAATGTCACACATGATGAATGTCACGGATTCTTTTGTCCCTTTCAAATTGCTGTTAGACAGGGTGAAGGGCTTGGAAGCTATGCACAGCCCTGATGGAACTCTTGCCTTATTCCTGATTTATTTTGCCCTTTGCAACCTGCTTCCAAGTTTATCATTCTTCCCTCATACCATACAGTTGCGTGCCTTAATTTTTTTTTTCCTCAATCACACAAATCCCCTTGCATAACATGGTTAGTTATTTCTAAAGGACAGACTGTAAATCTTGGGGGAAATTACTGTCAACAGCAGACTTCATGGTGGAAGCGAATTGCACAGTAGAAATACCTAAGGAAATAGTGGAGTTTGAGGATGGAGAGGTGAGTGGGGGGTGAATGAGTGTGAAGGATTGAACTAGGTTTTTCCCTTTTATCTATATGACAGCTAATCTCTCTGCCTGTCTAGCTACCTGTCTGAAACATAAGTGACCTTAAGCAAGAAAAGCTGGCAGCGGTTGGTGCTGTATTAAGACTACAATACAAGGCTGTGTGGTGATAAGACTGCAGATGACCAGGCTGCTTCACCCACTGGATTACCTGGTAAATAACTACCTCAGCCAGCTGCCAAATCAGTGTTCTTAGCTGACTGAGGAGTAGCTGCCTTGCGCTAGGTCTCTGTGCTTAGTGCAGCTAAGGATGCTCTTACTAGAAGCTGTCAACCCAGTACTTTGTGGGAGATATCCCTGTGCCATGCTCTGTGTTGCCTGAAGTGCAAGTTTACCTTGCACACAGGTAAACCAGTGGAATTAGCTGTCAGCATGTTTAAATTTCCACATGCACAGCGGTCACTTCTCATAATTCCTCGGTTTCTGTGGCTGTTGTGCTCAAGTTTCCCTTCAGCGGTGAAAACACACTGGGTAAGATTCAGCTAAAGGAACAGCTGAATATTCAGCTAAATTACTGCAATTCAGGCCTAAATTTATTCTTGGCTGGTCCTTTTCTCTTAGTTGAGTAAATGTCTCAACATTTAGGTTGAGAGTAGGTACATCTGAGTAGGTGTCAGATCAGGTCAACCTGTGTCAAGAGTTTGTGTCCTGGTTTCTCAATAGCAACATGCTACAATAAGGTGAGTTAAACACAAAAGAATCCCCTTGAGACGCCTGTCCAAAGCAGCAGCAAGTGGAGTATTATGTCCTGAGGCAACTAGTCCATCTTAGATAGTTACCAAGTATCACCGCAGAGGAGGGTGTGTGACTCAAATGTCTTTGTGTCTATATTCTTATTCAAATTTTCTGTTTGAAGAGAATATTAATTGCTAACTAAAGAATATCACAACATTTTATTAAATAATTTTTCAGTGATTCTATTTTCTTAACAGTAAATTCTAATAAGACAATGACAGCAGTCTATAATAATGAATTCTAGAAGTGTTTTATCCAGTATTCCTACTATGTAGTATAAAATTCAGTTGTCTTTGTACGCAGCACTTTAGATGAACATAGAACTGACTCAATTTATAGTATTAAACTCAGGTTTAGTTGAAATTTCTCACATGATAATTTAGCTACCTTTTCCATTAGAAAAATTAAGTGACATGCCACTTTCTTCAACTATGCTCACCAAATAAAATTCCCATTTAAACATGCCTGAAATACATATAGGGTCTAATATAAAACAGCAGAAATGTCTGAGAATGAACTCTTACTAAGATGGGCAAAACAATAAACAGAGAAAAAATCCAGCAGCGCTACTCATATAGTAGTCCTTCAGCTCTGCTAATAATAGTTATCCATTTAACTCCAGCCAAATATCCTTTCATATCACTGTCTCTACTCTCTTTTTTTTTTTTTTCTTTTCTTTTTGAGGGGGTGGGGTTTGTTATGGGTTTTGTTTTGATTTTTTGTTTTCCCTTCCAAGCTGCCAAAAGCCAGTTCATCATATTGAAGGGTAAAAAAGTACTTGAGTCTCTGGAGTTGTCCTTCTGAGAAGCTGACAGCTACAATAGACTTTGTATCTGTGAAGACAAAAAGCAACTGTTCTGCTTTTGTGGAAGTGAGAATTATCTCCAGAAAACTCTTCTTAAATGTACATGGGCCCTTCTCTCTGACCCCAAAATATACAATTGCTGCATTTTACAAAAAACAAAAAAAAAGGAGATAATTTCATTCTGGACTCTGACCACAGACAGCCTGTCACCAACCTGAGCACTGGCATCTGGGTAGACCCAGTGCAGTGTGTGGGCTGAGGGCTGGGAGAGTGCCTGCTGCAGCCTCACTTCACCTAAAACATGGTCCCCCTGCCCCAGAGTGCAGGGCTAGGTGCCTTGGACTCACCACTTTAAAATGCACAAATAAGCAACTTCTTGCAAAGAGGAAGACTCCTGCAGCTTAAGAGGTGGCTCAAGGGTATTTGAACTCCATCCTTCTCAGGTACTGGCATGGGGTGCCTCCTTCTACTGAGGTCAAGGATGGGGAAGAATTTTGGGAGGCAAGTGTCCAGTTCAGTATTTCTTCCAGAGGTAGTTGCTTCAGAAGTAATGGTAATAGAAATGATAATAAATCCTGGGAAATATGGGCCTAGTTCTCCCTTGAGGCTCACAGTGATGTAAATTCACCTCTCAGTGAATCTCAATTTTCCAGAAGCACCTTTGCTACCTGGCAGCAAAGCAGTCAGACAAGCAGTCTCTTATACAACCCCATATATTGAAACAAGGTCTTAGCTCATCCTGGGGTGTATATTCATGTTTCCAGACAGGCGAAGATACATCTTGCCTGTGGCCTAATGTCTGGGCACTTAGCTGGGAGGAGTTCTGAGTTGGCTCTTTTGACCAGCTACCCATGCAATTCACATTTGGTAATTTGGTTGTACATAAAAAGAAGTTACTTAGCTATTTAGTTAAATAATTTCATTATTACAAGTAGAAATAATTAAGTGGAAAATCCTTCACTGCCTCTTACTGTTGTATCAGAGTGGGTTAACAGTAGGGTACAATACTTTGCTCTTAGACAGGGCTGCTTCTACACCTGATTCATATTCTAAACTTTTGTGCAACTTCGTGTAATGAAACCTAAGTTATAGGTAATTTTAGGTTCATTGTGGGTTAGCCAGCTGCTGAAGTCTGGACTTCCTGGATTGTTTTCCTGATTTTAATGTGCCCAAATTCTGTCTAGACACTATCTGGTGCAAGAATTGATCATTTCAAGGTGCATTAAGGTGCAATTTCAGGTGAGTGATTGGGACCACCTGCCTGCCATTCAGGATGCCCAGCCATGAGCTCCCATTAAAATCAAAGGAGAGAAGTAGTCATTACTTCTGGCATAGGAGAACAAATGTTCTGGTAATTATAGCTCTTCCAAGTATTGTATTATATATCCTGTGGTGCTTTGGAGGTATTCTTTTTGCAGGAAGCTGATGTAGCAAACTTTTTACAGCAGAGGCTGCTCTTATTTCTGTGGCTGTCTGTGTGCAGAGCACAGAGCTAAGCTCACAGCTAGCTTCACAAGCTGTGGGGGAGGAACAGGGTCTTAAACATGCTGTCCTAAAAATGGTATGATGGAATGGTTGCTGGACCCACTGCAGTCATCATGCTTTAGGCTGTGACACTGGACTGGCAGAGGGATATGGTGATGGTGAGCCCGTCAGCTTTTTTCTAGTTTAGCCTTTCAGGTCACATTTAACAGTGATATAGTATGATATAACACACAGCATAATATCTTATTATACACTGTAATTTTCATATAGGCTAGAGTGTGATATGGGTATGGAAGTACAGATACCTGTGGTTTCTTTCCCTTCTTGATATTTGTGTGAAAACCTGCATTTTTGCTTTGTGCAATCATGTTTTCATAGCAGCTGAGATGAGAAAATGTGGCATATAGGGTGTACAGATAGCAGTCACATTGCTTTCAATGTGGTGACATGCATTTCCTTTCTTACAATTGTAAAGAGGGTCACTCTTCTCTGACTATATTTGGAGATATTCCTGGTTTAAAAAAGAGAAAACACAACCACTGATAATGTGGACACAAGGGAAGAGAAACTGCTGGAGTCAAATGTCACTTGGAACGTCAGTTTCTATCATAAGGAAGCATGCAAGGTCTTTTGTGTCTATCATCATTACTTGTGAAGGCCAGTGACAACTGCATAAACAACATATATGTGTGTACAGCTTGTTACCCTCACATACTTTTAATTTCTTTGTGCTGTTGAGAAAAAATTGTGATAGTCTAAGGACAAAGCTGAACAATCCTGTTAGTACCAAGATAAAAGAAAAACTGCATGTCCTAACAAAAAGATGGAATTTAAGTGAATTTTCTGTAAAACAAAGCTTTTCTCCACTGAAAACATGGATGGAAACATGCCAAAATAATAAATTTGAGTAGGCTTGAATACTTGCTGTCTTTACTAAAAACTCACAGGAAGTTGTCAGTCCTGCAGGAACTGCTCCTAAGCATTTATTTGGAATCAGTCTTTGTGTGTATAGTAGGTTATCTGGATTTTTTAACTACAGATGAAGAGTGGTTTATTTGTCTGCTCTGGCAGCCAAGGAGGGCAGTACGTGGGCCACAAGTAGGGAGTTACCAGGAGAAAAGACAAGCCTCGTAGAGTAACTAATGAAGTTGTGGATAAATTTAATTAAATCTCTTATTCTGCAGAAGCGTCAGAACAACAAAACAGACAGCTCCTGGTTGTGTTAGCACAGTCTCTCCAGCACTTCAGTCACAATTCACATGCTATCAGGTTTGGGCTGCTTTTATAGGAGGTTACTGATAACTCCTCGGCACAGCTTCTTGCATTCCGGACCGTTGGAAGTGAAAGGCAGTGTCTCAGGCTTTCACACACACAGGCTCCCAGGCTGGAAGCTGACCTATTTCCAGGAAGAAAAACTGAGCCAAGAAAACTTGCTGGAAAGGAGGGGAGGAAGAAGGGTGGGAGGATTTTTACTAAATGAAGCATTGTTTCTCTTTTGTTCTGAGCGGTGGATTTGGGGGAGGCTTTTTTGCCTATAATTTATTTCTACTCTAAATGTTATGATTTCTGTTAATTATTACATAGTCTGAGATATTGTAGCTGTTGTAAAGAAAAACTTGGTTTCAAGACAACAGAAAGCAAAACAATTAGATGAAGTAGTAAAATGGAGACTTGCCTTTTTCAAGCTTCTGTAAACATACGAAATAGCAACAAAGAAACTGAAATGAGGATTATACAATGTTTTAACTGCCAGCATAAAAAGCAGAGTCTTGCCAATTACCTTCTTTACTCTTTTTGACTCCTGTAGAGGTTCACATTGTCTCTATTCAGGAGGTCATTCTCAGTAAGAAATAGGTCCAGTTTTAAATAAAACCAGATTAAATGTGATTGTAAAACTACTGCTTTAGTATATGAGCTGAAGGTATCTACATGCCATTGTACCTACTGCTGTGGGTGTGCATATTGAAGAAAACATTATTACAGAAAGTAGAAAAGGAAATATGAAGGAGAAAACTAATGAGGAAGTTTTTTTCAGTTATGTTGACCATACTGGGTATAAAGGTTAATACACCTTTCCAGACTGAATTATAAGTAGTCCTTTATTTTCCTTGCATGTTGTTGGGGGTTGGACTCTGTGTAGCCATTTGTGAGTATTCTAAAGACAGATAAAAAAGTTCTTTATATTTATGTTCATTTGCAGGAAAGTCCCAAACAATGAAACCAATATAGAATTGCTCTTTTTTACATAAGAACTTGATTTGATATGCTTACCTATGCATGCACACAGTGCATGTCCCAATACAGTGTAGTGGGTTACACTGAAGATAGTACATTACAAAAGAAAAAAAGAGTTTCTTTTTTTGTGAAGATTTTGCTCATTGCAGTGAGAATTGCTCAGTGGCTTCTGAAAGCCACAATGAAGAACATCCATATTGCAATTCAATAGACTGAAGTAACTGCATGCTTGTTGTTTTTATATTTATGTCTTTACAGTCTTATCAATAAAGCATTCAAAACACAACATATTATGAAAGCTGGATAGTTCCTTTTGTAAGAATACTTGACAAATTCCAGTTGGATTATTGCTCTGATAATATATGTTCTGAATAATAAGGGAGTAACATCACTCTTAAACCAAAATTTTGTTCCATTTAATGAAAAACAGTAGAGTAAATATATTTAATATAAAGCAAATACTACTTGACTACCCTCTTTCATAACTTTATTGCTTCCTCTTACTGCCTTCATTCCACTTTCTGACTAATATCGCAAGGACAGTAGGCGATTATAATGTGAAGGGGGTCTGTAGGTGCCTGTATTCTCTCTCTAACTTTGGAATCTGTGAACCAACTTAAGCAAACTTTTGCAGAGGGATGAAAAAAATCACCAGCTGGGTATCAGACTGAGACAAAAGTGCTTTTTCAAGTTCCCTGACAACTAAGGAGATCCAGTGTGACTTTGCACAATAGAAAATAGCTGAAAATCTACCCCAAAGAGAGCCCTTAGAAATATTGCAGTCATGGAGAAAGCTTGAACCAGAGTGTGCATCCACTGTGAGATGAAGTCAGTGGAAAACAACAGCTACAAGTTCTCTCATCCCTCCCACCCCTTTCTTTTCTCTGTCCTCAGCAGGGTCTGACAAGCTCCAGGGCCCCGCTGTTGTGTGTTCTATGGAGGTAGAAATCTTCGAGACCAAGAGAAAAATTTTCTTCATGGAATTTGTAGTAGCTCTCTTGGAGCAGGATAACATAAAGGGCAAAGCAAAGCCCTCTTCTGAGATGAATAGATATTTTTAAAAAGCCCAGACTGAGCAATTAAGGCAATGTCAGCAGTACACATCTTAGTGGCTGCCAATCTAAGAAACCAATTCAGGAAGCAGCCAATAATCCAGTGGGGCATTCTTGATTCATTTTTCCACCCAAAACAATTTATAGATGAAGAACGAAAGTGCATGGTTTCAGCATAATGCCAGGTCATGGCCTTGCTTTCCTTTGGTGACTACATGCTTACCCCTTCCACCCCCAAGTCCCTCAGCATGCTGCTGAGCTGAGTTTGGGTTTCTCGGGGTCAGCTGCCCTGCTGAGCTGGCACCAGGGGCGGTGTTAAAGCTGTGGCTGTGCTACCAGGCCGAGCGGAGCTGCCAAGGATGCTCTCCTGGCATCGTGACTGGCACAAATTCTCACTCAACAAAGGGTTACTTTTAGCTGGGTTATATAACGAACTTTTTCTGGTTTATAGTTAGTAGCTGTTCAAAGAAGTGAACACCGTAACATTAAGGAAAAAAGGCGAACTTTCCTGCTGGCAAGGTTAATATTAGGTAAATTTAAAACTTAGTATGTGGTGGATCCTTACAGACTCAGTGGTGAAGGACCATTGTCTCTTCTTTCTTGATACTGTCCTTGCTAGACCTGTTTGATATAAATAGAGCGGGAGATATAAAATATATAAATATACATATATTTTAGAGATATATAAAGAGAGCTATAAATAACAACAGCAGAGAATGCCTCTGTTTGATTGGATATTTTAATAAGAGGTGAGACTTGGCATAACTGAATCTGTGTAATTATGGTACTTTGTAATTTATTGTCATCTTAAATTAGCACATCATCTTTGCAATGTAGTAAAATATGATTGAAAATTCAATCTTTACTATTTAGAGTGAAAACAAAATGACACATTTATTATGATATTTATGATACAAAATGCAGACTAATAGTATGTTCACTACATTCTATTAGAGCTTTGTAAACTTATTTCACCAAAAAAATAATCAAATACATAAAGATCTGATTTCATTTTTTTTATCCTGTTGATTTTTTTTGTGCTTGATTATCAAAGAAATGTTTTTGCTTGATCACTTTAAGCTGTGAGCTTTGCTTACAAAATCAAAACAATTATGAATTGGGTGTACCTAATGTGAGCTTTTACTTCATTAAAACTTGCTTCAGCTTGTAGTGCAAACAGGATGAAGCAAACAGAAAGCATTAGAGCTATCATTAGACATGTCATTTATAGTTACAGAAGAATTCCCACATGTTGAGGCTTAAAGATGCCCAGTCATAACAAGAATTTTTTTTTGTCCTGCTAGGAGAAAAAAAACATATCCTGGTGTTAAAGTATAAAGCCAGCTATATAACTGCATTGCAGCTCTCAATGGCTCACACTGCAATAATGCAGTTGCTGAAATACGGGAATTCCCAGGACAAAAAAATACCATGCAAAGAGATACTGGAGTTTATTAGAAAGACTACAGTTTCTTTTATCCCATTAGGATTTTTTTTCTTGCACTTCCTGTCTGAAGTTTGATGTTGGGACTACTCCACTTAGTGACGATGTTCTCTTTAAACTGAACTGCCCAAGCACCCTTCCAAGTGGAGAGGAACTGCTGCTTTTGAAGTTTGCAGAGGGGCTTTCAGAAGCTTTAGGCTTGTATCTGGCTTCCTTTGTTCCACACAGTTTGTTTATTTGACTGTAAATAAAGTGCCATTTACAGACAGAAGTTGGGAAATAGATTTTTACTTGCCTTACCAATCTCTCATCATGATCATTAGGTCACAAAGTAAAAGTCTGTCACCAAAAGCTATTAAAATCCAGATAGTGAATTAGTTTTCTTTATTTCAAATTCTTAAATTATCCAAGTTCATTGCCTGAAGGCAGCAACTGATACTGAATCATTCCAGCCTAGAATATACAGTACTTTGAACCTAGATACTTCAATGATTGGAACTCTTTTAATGCATAAGAGACCCTCTTATTTTGCACAGGCTTAAAATAGGCTTAAAGGAAACTTAGCATTTTCTCTTTTTTTGGCTGCAAATGCTTGAGTTTCTTTCTATGGATACTGTATTAAGATAGATGTACAAAATGGATAAAAGATGTTCTCATAGTGTAAGAACCATATAAAATGGAGGAAAATGGCAGGAAAAATGCCTACTATATTATTGACAGTGTTTGCTTGCTAGGCCCAAGCCAGCTAAGATTTGCATGGAGTATATCTAAAAAATCTGCTGACAATTATAAAAATGTGGAATTTAAAATGTGACTGAAATATGCTGAAACCAGTTTCTTTTGATAATGGTTGTGCTGAGTCAGATTGTGTTTGCCAGCATTTCTACTTTGATTTTTGCAAAGCAGTTCTGAGTGAGAGGCAAAGCTGATCTGTAAGAACACTGCAGACACAGTGTGTCTTCAGAGGCTGGGTTTTATGATTGCTTTCTGTGTTCTTCTCTTTTCACTGTCCTTGACTAGCTGCCTGTCCAGAAAGTGAACTTGATAGAGGCAGCTTTGAAGAGGCCTGTGATCTGGCAAGCACCTCTCCATTATTCCAGCTCTCAAAGAGTAGTGTTCTGATGCTGTAGTTGTGCAAATGATTAAAAGAATAAAATCAAGCACCAGTGGTAAATGGGAAGGATGGGTTAAATGGTTCAGTGAGAAGAAGACATGGGTTATGCCGTGGGAAGAGAAAAAGGGCATTGCTTCTGTGAGATCTGGTGAAGCCCAGGGGAACTACAAGGACTTGAAGTTTCCCAGTGCAGGGACAGGCAATGTCCTTGTTCCTTGGAATAAGCCCCATCTTGGAGAAAATAGGACAACAGAGACTGGCCCTGGGAGGTCCAGGGATGGATGCTGCACACCGGTGTGAGGTCAAGGGAGGAGAAGAAAAGGCAACACATAACCCAGCACACATTTTGCCCACCGCATCTGGCTTGTCACAGCACCCCAGGGGAATTTGAACCATGGGCCTGTTGGCTTGTCATACTTGCTCCCTGTACTTTTACCCAGTTCTGGAGGAAATTTTTGCCCTGCCTGTAGCATTTAACAAAACTCTGACCTGGGACATAAATTAGGAATATCTTCCATGTATTTGCACCGAAGCTGTCCAATGCACTCAGCAATGTTACCGTTTGGCTTGCAGTTTGATTTGCTAATAAGTGTAACAGCCCAGACAGTCAAGAGTTTTTTCCCTAAATGTCACTGGATTTTGGGTCAGACTGGAACTGTTTATTGCTCTAGATTGCTTCCATCTCTTCGTTCGAAAGCCAGGATTTATTTTCATGTTCAACATATAATGTGGAGGGTTCTTCTTTGGTATTTACATGTAGGATGGCACTGTGGTATAGTCTCCTGTGGCCAAATGAGAATGGGACGCTGCTAAATCATGCTTGATTTCTGACTGAGGATAATACAATTCAACAACAGACCCAAATAAAACCCCAGAATATGATATGAAAAAAAAATAATTTTTAAAATACTAAGTATATTAGATCACAAAGGATTTACTGGTAATTGTTGATTACTATCTCAGTACATCTTTTCCCTCTCCTCAAGACCCAGACATAAACTGGGATTATATGAGGTTGTGTTTAGTGTCAAAAGGCTTGCAAAAACACAGAGTAATGAGTCTGTACACATTCTCTTCTCCCATCTTAAATAGCTTGACTCAGGAAATATATTTATCTCTAAGGATGTTTCTCAAGGAACTATACTTCTAGCAGTGGGTGACTTCTTTCTTTCCAGAGGCTGACTGTAGACAGTGGTTGTTTAAGATAACTAATATATGACTTCCTGTTTTGAATTTGTGGTAAAAATTAGTAACTCTTTTAGAGTTGTATTTAGTCTTCTGCTAGTTGATGTTTCTGTTTTGAGTTCTGTGGGCAAGGGTACAAAACACATTGACACTTTTTAAAGGTCGTGAACTTTGCCTGCAAACCTGTGGTTACAATTTTAATATTTTCACTATGATTTTATTATCAGTATTACTGTACAGTTCAGTTACTGTGATTGGCTGCTTCACGCTGATATAAACCCTGTTAACCTCTCTTGCAAAGCTGCTCCTGGGATCTGGGAGAAAGTGATACCAGCAGTAAACTCTCTGCCCATCAAAACTAGAGAAATGGTTAGAATTTGAGATTATATTTTTTTAGATGCCATCTCTCCTTAAAGTGTCCTTATTATTAATAATAAGGGATTGAAAAG
The DNA here is from genome assembly GCA_013390105.1 of Tichodroma muraria. Taxonomy (NCBI): domain Eukaryota; kingdom Metazoa; phylum Chordata; class Aves; order Passeriformes; family Sittidae; genus Tichodroma; species Tichodroma muraria. The sequence continues at coordinate 17,862 of WAAG01084044.1, read as the reverse complement.
GCTGCTTCTTTACTACACAATGACTCATACTAAATAACTGTGGTGAGGTGTATTTGTGTGTAAAGCAGATAAAACTCAAATTCTGTCTGGGCACACAGGAAGGGAGGGGAAACGAGGGATGTTGTTTAACCTGTGAGCAACTTGTGAGCAACTCTGTGAACCTGCCTCATCTGGGAGCCTCGGGAAGTAGTTGCACAGTACAACCACAAGTCATTATTTCTTCCATCATTGCCATTTTTGGAGGCTTTTCAGGATCTCTAAGGTGTTCCTCAGCTGGGCTGTAGCTTGTTCCTGGGATGTCACTGTTGTGTCAGTCCTTCCACCTCCACACTGGGGAAGGAGTTAACTACTCACAGCAGAGTCCCTCAGGGGAGTCTGGCCTTTCTCCTGCAGGCTTCCCAGTATAATTTATATGTCCCAGGATATATATATTATATCCTAGTATGTTCCTAGTATATGTAGGATATTCTCTTAGGTATCCACTTACAGTTCTTTATCAGAAAAAAATCAGGCCCTTTATGGATGAGGAGTAGACTCACATGTATTACAAAATCAAATTTGTCCCCAGTCCACACTGTTGGTTCCTTCCAAAATGGCATGAAATGGCACACCATTATTCCCAGGCACATAAGTGCCCAAGGAAAAGCAATTAAGAACAAAACCACAGCTAAGCAGAGTTGCAATGTTAAATGTCACGATTTATTAATGCTGTTCTACCTTGTATGTTTGTATTTCTAAGTTTTCCTGTTTGGACAACTGTTTAGACTGTTTGGACTGAAAACAAAGGTTTCTGGCATGATAATGAAATGACTCAAAAATTTAGGTTTTCTGATGCAGCAGACAGTCTCATTTTTATTCCAGTGCCACAAACTCAAATATAAACAGTATTAGCAGGTACAGTCAGGGCATTTCGTTTGAGCGCGAAAAGCTGAGGTGAATGGAGTTGTACCCAGATAATGGACAGTCACAAGTGGTGTTCTCCAGAGCTCAGATTTGCTCTGATATCTCCATTGCCTGGATGAGGGGATCAAGTGCACATTCAGTCAGATTTCAGGTGATACCAGGTTGGGTGGTGGGAGTGTTGATATGCTGCATATCCTCTACAGAGGGATCTGGACAGGCTGGATCATGGGCTGAGGCCAATGGTGTGAGGTTCAACAAGGCNCTGGGGTTGTTTAGCCTGCAGAAAAGGAGGCTCAGGGGAGACCTTATCACTCTCCATAACTGCCTGAAAGGAGGTCATGGCTGGGTGGGGATGAGTGTCTTCTCCCAGGTAACCAATAGCACAGACAGAAATGAGCTCAAGTTGCACCAGAGAAGGTTTAAACTGAACATTAAGAAAAAATTCTTTCTGGAAAAGGTTGTCAAGTATTGAAACACTGTGCCCAGGGAAGTGGTGGAATCACCATCCCTGAAAGTTTTTAAAAGATGTGTAAATGTAGGACTTAGGAACATGGTTTATTGGTGGATTTGGCAGTGGTTGAGCAAACTTTTTCAACCTAAAAGATTCTGTGATTCTAGTGTACCTCAGCAGGCTGTTGACGTGTTTGCTGCACCATAAGCTTAATTTATGCCTACAGGTAAAGGAGGATAACAGACCTCTGAATCATAAATTTTGCCTCTATTCAGCTAAACATTCCCATTAGTAATGCTGCAACTTTTGTTAAGGCAAACAGTGAATGAGTCATTGATCTCTGCCCACAGTAATACAGCATACGTAAAGAGTGCTAGAGAGGCATTTCGCATGGCCAGGGTACTGTAGAAAAACACTGGTTTTTCAAGCATGTGTCAAAGGCTGTATTTATTTTCTTCTGTTGGGGGAGCTGTCACAGATGAAGAGCCTTTTTCATTGGGATCAAAATTCCTCTTTAATTACTTCTGTGACAATCATAATCTTTCTCTTAACAGGCATCCTTCATAACTGCTGTGAAGCCTACAATGTTGGGCTCCTGGAAGCAAAAATATTTTCTGGTCCACCAAGAGAGCAGTTTGGATATGCAGTTCAACAGTTTATAAATGAAAAAGGCAAATGGTAAGCAGCTTGAATGGCTTGGTTTATGTCCAGCTGAAATGTTAAGTAAAAAATGTCGCAACTCTTAATACTTATTTTATAATTCTACATTTCATTTAAAGAGATTCTGGCTAAATAATTTTTATATTAGAATTATCTTTTTACAAATAAATACTTTATGCTATTAACCCAAAAGTTGACATATTCTAAAAACATATGCATGTGATAGCTTTTTCCCTTACCACTATGTGACCTGAGGTCTTTCTTATGGTAATCTTTTACTTCATCTCCAATAAATCAATTTCCTTAGACTTACAATTTCTTTGTAATTTTAACTTACATTTCACTCCTTTTTACCCATAGCATCTTTGTTACAGTTTACATATATGTGGGATATTTTTCTATTTTAACATTGTTAAGGTCAAAACAAATTATTAGCTCTAGTGAGTTCTAATTATTAATATTAAAAATAAATTACATTAAATGGATATAATTTTATGTCTGATACAGTATTAACTGTTTGCTTCCCAAGGGATGTTGTATTTGGATGTATATAACACAATCATAGCAAAGTCTTGTGTCTGCTACATCTCTTCAGCCACAAAATCTGACCTGAAATCCACTGTTGCCACAACATCGGGCTTGATGAGCAATTAGTAAAATATTTTTCCTAGTAATGTTCATTTCAATAAGAACTTGAACATATTACTGGGAGTAAGAACATTTAGTGGAAAACGTATTGTTTCCTCTTCTGCAGCCTCAGCAGACACAAAGCTTAAGGTGTCTTTGTAAGGACTATAAATCTTTGAAAGCGGTTGAGAACTACTGAACACTTAAGTGTCTGCTTGTGTATGCATGGGTTTAAGTCAAGAGCAGAAAGCCACACCAGATTATACATATATGGTATGCTGAGACACTTCAGACCTGTCACCCTCCATGGATGGAAACCATGTCAGAACCCAAACAGCCACAAACTGTCACTTCTGCTTAAGTGACAACAGACTCAGTAACTGCACTTTTTTCAGTAAAGAGAAAGTAAGATGTCTAAGTCTGAAATCCCTGGAAATACACGTGGAAGTGTGTTTTGCAGTTAAAGTTTGGGAAAGCCAGTGCAGAATTACTGACGGCGCTGCTCAAGGCCCCCGCGCAGCTGCCGTCGGCTGCACACGCAAACGTACAGCCCACGACCTCTTTTTGTTTACTTCCAGGGACCAGGAGACAGCAAGAGGAGAGCAGAGCTGCATCCTCTGAATCAAACCTTGGCATTTCCTCTCCCTCAGCTGAGTAGGCTTCCCCACCCTTCATCTGATGCTGTGGTGTCTTCTCACCATGTTTCTACCTGCTTTAACTATGTGTTTAGTCACCTGTAGATCAGAGATCTCTTTAAAAAAAATAAAAAAAGAAAATAAACCCCACCCAACTTCTGTGTAAAGCCATTGAAGGAGAACAAGAATGTGTGCTTGTAGTGAATTGTACGTTTTTGCCTCATACATAGGGAAATTGCCTTGTGTTTTATACTTCTTGTGAATTTTATTGTAAGCATGCAGAAGAAGCAATAGCTGCCTGATCCATTCAAGCTATTTATGTTTTATATTTCCCTTTTTTTATTTTTGCTTCTGATACAAAAACTCCTCCACTGCCACTTTCTTGGATAATGTATGCTTGACAGAAGGGAAAAAAAGTAACTTTGGTTTAACTCTTCCTACCTTACAGAATGATAGAATGATTTAGATTGGAAAAGACCTTTATGACCATGGAGTTCAACCAATCTTCTTCTAAGAATAGTCATACATGAATCTTGTAAACTCTTCTGTATGTAGGCACTTCACCATTAGTTCTCTTGTTGCACTGTAAATGACCTATCTCCAAAAATGAGGGAAATTTTACCAGCTCATGTCCAGGTGACTAGGAGTTGTTAGAGACTCTTAGGTGACGAAAAGCCCTTTTCAGTCTCCCGTTCAAAAAATCATTAAGCAACCTTAAAAAAAAAAAAAAGTGAGTCATATTCTACTGTCTTAATTTCTAGGCTTTTTTCTTTTCTTGGGACAATAGAGCCTGTATGTAATATTAAAAAACAACCAAAAAAACCCTCCAAACCCCCCCAAAATCCTCAACTAAAACCCAGAACAAAAAATCCAACCAAACAGACAAAAAAAATAACCCCAACCCCAACAGAACACTCAATCTCTTTCAAGTTTTTCAGTAGAGTTGTTTTCTCCTGTGAACAATGCAGAAGCTGCAATCCATGCAAGGAGTTCTTGTTGACATGGCTGAACTAGGAACAAGATAAACAGTCTGAGATAAGATCAGGGTGATTTTTCTGTCTGAGGGGCGCATTTACCAGCATATGCTTTTGTGAAGAGATCCTCACTGTGCAGCAAGAATATGATGTATTAGAAAACTGTCCAGGCACAGAGAGTGGGGCTGCTCAGTGCACCATTTTGTGCTGTTTGGCCTCTCCCCAAAAGAGGTTATCCAGAACCTGGGGTCCACCAGAAATTTTATCACTTCCTAGATTTTGCTTAATAAGTTCACAGGGTGCTATATAAAATACAGGTTTAAAAATCCTCCTGTATTCTCTCAAAGAGTAGAAAGGAGAGATAGAGAAATACAGCAGATACCAGTTATGTTATTCAGCAGTANTCATAAAGAAGGACAAACTTGCAAGTTAAGTGCAGATCAAGCTTTTCACAGTGTCTGGTGGGAATTTTAAAACAGGAGCTCTTTAATGAACTCATGGAAAATTGTGAATACCAATGAAATTCATCAATTAGAAAAGCAGTTCACCATACAAGTAATTAGCCACCACAGAAACATAATTCAGTTTATGCTGTGGTTCTCCCTGTCAAGAGGTCAACTGCATTTAAATCTTAAATTGAGACCAAAATTTCTGTTATTTTATAAACATAATCTATTAGAAAACCAGATTGTACCCTGTCAAGTTCATCTTGAATGTGCATTCCCTGAACAGCAGCTGACAGTATATTCTTCAGAGATAACAGTACTTACTCCTCGATGAAAGTTGGTTTTATAGCTGTCTCAAGCGAGGAAGATTGAAATAGTTGTAGATAGCTGTTAAAATGCTTTTTCCTACACACATATGTCTTCAGACACATGCTCATCTGTGTCTATGTGCTTAGAATTTGCAATTTTTAAAATTATTTTGGTTTTGAATTTATATTGTGGGATTTTTCTGTCTTAAAATATTTTGTTTCATCTCACAGTAATGACACCTTAATATACAGTGCACTTACTGATGTATCACGTAATTATTGCACTACCAAAAGTAGTTCTAAAAATCATTGCCTACTGCTCACTGGGCACCAAATATAGTGGCCTTTTCCCTGATGTTCTGTGCTGTCTCTTCAGACCATTAAGATATTTTGCCAAAAAGGCACATTTCTGTAAGAACTTCTATTGAAATCAGTACATTTTCAAAGCTTTCTTATTTTAATGAGGAAGGCCATTTCTTTTGAGGAGAATAACTTTTTTCCCTAACAGAAGCTGCCATTGTTGCAGCTCTGTCCTTTCAGTGCCAGAATCATTGCTAACACTGAGTTCTTTAACCAGGGTTTTTGGTTTTTTTCCCTGACTGCATGCACCACAGTTTGCCCTCTTCCTGCTTGGAGAAGCTCTGGCTGATTTTTTCTAGGACTTCTGAGTTTGTCACTCAAACTCTCTTGCCATAGCTCACTGTAGTTTTTAAACTTTTGATTCTTGTTGAAAGGATCAAAATTTTAGATGGTGAGAAGTGGTTTTTGTGTGCAGAGAAGCATCCATGAGGGTGAAGAGTTTTCTGGTATTCATATCTATTCACCATTTCCTGTAATTGCAAGAAAAATGGCCAGATGATCTAAGAGGTTCTTTCTACTTTTATTTTGCTGTTAGCCATCTCTGTGTTTAGAAAACAAACCAAAATACAACACACTAAAAAGCAAATACATGAAAAGAGGGAAAAAAAATTAACAAGAAACCAGAAAATATAAAACATGCTCTGACAACAGCTGGGAATTCAGCCCTTTGCTATGAATTCTGATTTTGCTTTCTACTACATCACAGTTTGCTGATTACTAGCTTTGTCATGGTGTAATTTCCCAGAAATAATTCATGTTGCACTTTGATCTGCCACTCCTGCAGCTTGTGTGGTAAGGCATTGCTGCTGAACTTCATTTGACTTCCTAGTACCATTGTTTTGTATAAAGTGTTGGAGAATGATTAGGGAGAGGAATAATAACATCAGTAGCAATATTACATTATACGCACTATAGTATTTTGTAAAGATGGTCTGCAAGGACACATAAAGAAGTTTTGTAAAAATAAATATTTAACTCATGGCTGAAAGAGAGCCTTAGTTAATACATTATACATTATACAGTTTATTTGGAAACAAGCATTCTCAAATATTTCGGTACTACTTTCTGGCATTCTTTCCTGATATATTCTGTTTCATTTTGTTTCATGCATCCTGTCTAATTACAGTAAAAAATAAATTTGTAGTTAGCAGGATGCTAGCCGGAGACTCCTTGCTCTCTTCACTTCTGATGTTTCAGGAAGATACACATGCATTTTCCCAGAACAGTGTTGTGTAACTCCCTACTGTAATGGTTTATGTTAATTTTGAAAGGCAAGCAGGACTTCCTGATTTCTTATGTAGATTAAGGCTGGTATTAAACATAAGGCAAAGAATACAAAAGAAATAAAAATTATATTATTTCCTAGAGCCCTTAAGGCTGGCAATTAAAAGTAGAGGGCTAAGCTTGGTATAAGTCAGTTAATAATTTTTTCTCAGGCATGTATTAATGACAGCTTAGACTAGTTAAGTCAAATAATGGAATGGTTTTAATAGATCTGTTCATTTCTGAAAATCACCATCAGTAACAGTCAGTTCTAAGTGAAAATTCTGTGTATGGAGTGGCATTTTTTGACCTGCAATGTAAGTATGAGATTGAGATTCACAGACTCTGCAAATCTACAAGGAATACAGAAAAATAAGTTAATAAAATAAGTCCCAGTGAACTGTGAGGAGTGCAAGACAAATGAAAGACAAAATTAATTTTCTTCACTTGGCATAGAT
>WAAG01084041.1:0-14017 GCA_013390105.1 Tichodroma muraria | reverse complement strand
TACTCTTTAGTATCTTATACCTCAACTTACAATTGTTCCTTGTTCTTAATGAGCCATCATTCTTCAAGTTGTGTTTCATTTCTTCTATCACTTTCTGATAGCATCTTCACTAGATGTTCAGATAGAACATAATTTTATCTGTCAACATTGGTTACCCTTTTGCCTCTACTCAAGAAAAATTTCTTTTTTCTGCATAATCCTTCTGACTAGTAAAAAAGCATCCTCTGCTTCTTTTTGGACCATTTTCAGGTTGGTGTATGTTAGATGCCCAGACACTCCTGTTGTCAGATCCTCTGTAGGTTGAAAGGAAGATCTGATGGTTGTCTGGTGTGACCTCACTCCTGTGCACAACATTGCAGGTTTGCCTGCATACCTGGTTCTTGGCATTGAGCTGCTGCTGTGCAGTGCAGCATAGCGTGCCAAAGCGCACTTCCAGCATCAGGAATTGTCAGTGGCCACAAAAGTTTTATTCTCACTCGTTTGATGGATCATCTCCTGCTTCTTCTTTGCAGGTTGTGGTATAGTTCTGTGAGGTGACAGGCAGCACACAGCACTGCAGAACTCAACTGCTTTACATTGGCTCTTGCTGGTCACTGCAAGACAGCTCTCCAGGCTGCTCAAGCTGTTTTACAGCTTTTTCTCTGACTCCTGAAATGCTGCTTTTCTGGATGGGTTGTCCCTCTTCTCAGCTCCACATTAATCAGGATTCAGGAGTCTGAACTCCACTGCTTGGCTGACAAGTGTAAAAGAGCAAATAGGGAGCCGTGAGGCAAAATATTGATTCTGGACCTCTCAACTGGCCTCCAGTTTGTCCTGCCTTATTTACCCTTTTCCCTATTCAGTGAATTTTCCCTTTCATTTTTCATCATCTTCCAAATTCAACATGGTCTTTTTTCTCAAGTCGTAATTCTTAAGAAAAAGTAGTTCCATGCCAGATCTTTCTGTACTTACATGCAGAAGTCTTCATGCATCTGGGTCACCAGTCTGCAATGCAGTTCCAGCAGTTAACTTTAACAATGTTTGTTTCAAAATGTGTTTCTTGGTCCACTGCAGGTGGCAGGTGCAGTCCCAGACCACCTCACATATTATAGCTGCCACACTGCATTAATACTGCAAACTGAGCATGCAATGCATCCCATTAGCTCCAGTACTGTAACAGACAATCACAGGAGGATGAAACATTTTATGTTTACTAAAATCTGAGAATCATTTAGGTTGGAAAAAACATTTGAGATCATTGTGTCCTACTGCTAAACTATACTGCCAAGTCAACCACTAAACCATGTCTCTAAGTGCCACATCTATCTGATCTGATGTTGGAATATGATTTCCCATTTTGATTACACTTGTTATATGCTACTTCTTTTTCCACTAGATGTTCTTGTTCTAAATTGAAAACAATGATCAAAATCTTTTCCGTTTGGGTAGTACATATGCCTGTTAATATCTTTTTTGACTCCCTTTTGGAGGGTTTTGTCCGGTTGAATAATATCAATTTCTTTAAGTATATTTAGCAATGAGAAAATTCTTACATGAATATATCAAACTTTGAAAAATGGAGCATTTCTTTCAATTTTATTCTTATCTAAAATAATCATCTTATTCTCTTATGAACAGAATAGTAGTACACACTTTTATTTCAGGTGTGTATTCCTATGTGTTAATGTCCACTGTGCCACTCGTGAGCTGTCTCCAAGAGTCCTCTTAAAGGATCAGCTGACCCTTGTGCATTTTCTTCAGGTATAGCAGACTTTCAAGAGAAGGGAAAAGGGATCAGTTTTACATGATAACTACTACATTGTAGAATTTCTAATAGTATTGTAAAATCCATGTAAATTATTCTACAGCATCAGGCGAGACAGCGTTTTCCATCCATGAGGCACGTGTGTGCACGAAGTCATACATAAGACAACTAGTTTCACAGCAAAATACTGAGTACAGCAAGGCAAACTGTGACATTAGCAAAAGCACCTGGAAGCAGAACTGTCTCTAGTAAGTAATTTTTTCTTTGTTCTCTTGTTTTCCTTGTTTCCTTTGCACCACTGAACATCAGAAGTAAGTTATTAGCTTCTACTGTTTCATAAGAGCACATCTCATTTTTTTGTGGGGCACCCTGTGCTGCAGCAGTTACTAACAGCCACTGATGTGTATTGTTTGCATGATCTGATGTTACAGCAATTCAATGGGGGATACATCAGACCAACTTAATGTAACAGGCAAAGAAAGCTGTTGTGAGATATTTTCAATTTATTCTGATGAAGATTAATAAAACAAATTGAAAGATTTTTAAATCTGAGACAACTCCAAGGGCTGTTTTGGTAGGACAGTTTTATTATCATGAGTTAATTTCAGTTAAGTGAGATTGCCTCCCACTGTCAGCTATGTTTCTAGACATCCCTAAATGAACAGGCTGTGCTGAGAAAGGGGAAGGTCAATTTGTGCTCTATAAAAGCTGAACTTGCAGGATGATGCTGAGTCAGAGACACGTCAGCAATGTGTCAGCCAATGATGACACCTTTGCTAGAAGAAACAGAGTCAAGACAAACAGCTGTTAAAATCAAAGTAACTGCTTTAAAGTTTGCAAAAATAATTCAAATAGATGTTACTATATTGTTTTTCCTGTGATCTAACACTTACTCAGAAGCACTCAGTACAAAACCCTTCTAGTCATGCACATGTGGTAGTTTAGCAGTATCTACCTAAATCTCATATAATTCTAATTTTCAAACACAAAGTGTTTCTTAAAAATGTTTTAATTAGCTGTGATAAATTTTGTGCATGGTGGCATGTTCTTGTGAGACAAACCCTTTGTCTTATTTTAGACTCACCAGACAGTGATTGGAGTACCAACATCATGTACCTGGATGGACTAGCATTTGATCCTGAAAAAGATTTGCGGGTTGACACTGTTTTTAATGCAGCATTTAGTGTATAGTGACTCCTAGGGGCTGCCCAGAAGAATGAATATTTTGAGGTCTTCAAATTTTTTTCCCCAAAAGGAAATAAATTTCTAAGTTTGGAAAGGGTGATTAAAACTTATGTGAAAGCACTGAATTTCACCACCTGGGAGATTACAAGTAGGAAGATGCAAGACACCATTCATTAATTTCACATTCTTTAGGATGGTGAGTACTATTTAATCCCATTTTTCTCTGGTCAATCAATATAGCACTTTCAGCCATGGTCTCACCATGAAAGAAATATAATATAGATTCATCAAATAGAAATATGGGATATAGCTCTAGCCAAATACCATATACATTATTTAAAACTCTAGTGAACTGCTTGCAGACATTATAAGGGCATTTTAAACATTAATAAGTCAGTTTCAGTAAACAAGGAGATAAACCAAAATCACAGTGGTTGTCTTGGGTATTTGGAAGGTTTGTCTTTTTCTCTTCAATTCCTTATACATGCCTCTTTCTTTTCTCTCTAACAAAGAAGAATGGTTTACACTTAAATAAGGAAGTAGTATCAGATTTTGTTCCCTACTATAACACTGTCGACCAAAGATAACATCCAGAGCATACCATTCCTGTTACATCCTTTTCACAATGAAATTGTAGAATTACAATAATTCTGGATTAAAACTCACAGAAAAATGCACTTATTTATTATATTATTTGGTACTGGGATAACTGCAATCTGTCTCAAGTTTTTTTTTTTTTTTTAAGACAAGATTGATAAGACTAGGTAAGTATTCTGTTGAGAATAGGATAGGATAAAAGCGTATTCTTTATCACATCTTTAGAAAGGAAGAAGGATATCCAGTTCAGCTATAATGTGTGGCTGCAGCAAGTCATGGGAAACTCTCTGAGTTGTAGGATGCAGGAGATTAAACCCAAGGGTGTTGGATTTTATTCTTAGATATACCAAATATCAGTGATTGCTCTGAGTTAGTAAATAAGTAGAGGTAGGGACCTCAGAACTCAGAGAATCATGACTAATGAGAGAATAGAGAGTACAAGATTAGTGAAAGAAATTGCTGGTGTGACATCTGAAGGCACAGTCAAAAAGCTGCACAACCATATCACTGTTGTCATGTCACATAACAGGGAAATGTAGGTGTTGACTCTGATTTGACTCCAGATGCCCAGCCAAGATGCTTCATTGCTCCCCTCATGGACAGGGTGGGGAAGAGAAAATATGAAAGGCTTATGAGCTGAGATAAGTACTGGGAGAGATTAATCACCAGTGACTGTCACAAGCAAAACAGACTCCACTTGGGGAAAAAAATATTTGATTTATTACCAATCAAATCAGTATAACGAGAAATAAACTTTATCTTAAAACATCTTGTCTCCACTCCTCCCTTCTTCCCAGATTCAACTTCATTCCCAAAATCTCTCCCTTCTCCCTTCCAGTAACACAAGGGGATGGGGTCTGTGATCATTTCTTTGCACTTTATCTCTGTCACTCGTTCTTCCTCATGGGAAGAACTCCTTGCACTCTCCCCCTGCTCCAGTGTGGGGTTGCTGCTATGTGGGATAGTCCTCCATTAGCTTCTACAACGTGACATAGGCTGCAGGGAATGAACTGTTCCAGTGTGGATCCCTTTCCAAGGGGTGCAATCCTTCAGGATCAGGTTGTTCCAGTTTTGGTGCCCCATGGGGTCACAAGTCCTGCCAGCAAACCTGCTCCAGTGTGGGCTCCTCTCTTCATGGGGCCACAGGTCCTGACAGGAGCCTGCTCCAGCAGGGACTTCCCACAGGGCCACAGCCTCCTTCAGGCACCCATCAGCTCTGGTGTGGTGTCCTCCATGGATCTCTGCCCCCCCATTGTCCTGCATGGGCTGCAGGGGCACGGCTGCCTCTCCATGGGCTGCACCAGGGCCTGCAGGGGAATCTGTGCTCCAGCACCTGCAGCACCTCCTGTCCTTCCTTCTGCATTGACCTTGTGTCTGCAGAGCTATTGTCACATATTATCACTCTTCTCTCCAGCTGCAGCTGCCATTGTTCAGGGGTTTTCTCCCTCCTCCTTAACAGCGTTATCCCTGAGGCATTACCACCGTCATGATGGGTTCTGCCTTGGCCATCCTGGTGCCAGCTGGCATTGACTTTATCAATGGGGAACAAAGACATGGGAGAAATTTCTGGCATCTAATCAGAGAAGCCCCCTTTCCTGCACAACCAAACCCAAACTATGCCAAACCCATACTGTAGCTGTCCCATCTGTATGCGCTAGGGCAATGTTACACACACGGTGCCCTTAACACTGTCCCTCATTTTACCCCGTGATCCTTACGTCTACTTTTGAGAGGCAAGAATTGCTTCTTATCCTCACAATTAATGAACTCCAACTGTCATCTTTTAAATCCATCTATTTAGTCAGATTATTTCCCCTCTAATCCATCTGAGTTAATTCTTTCAACTAAAGTCTTCAAAAGAGTGACTAATTTTTCTTAGTGCTTTCATGGTGTTTATCATGTTCAAAACATTAAACAAATGTTAATTAATTAACAAATATGCAGAGCTACAAATCTGCAAATCAGTCATCAACATTGTATTTTACTTTATTAATTATCATAATTTTTATTTTATCACAAGTCAGTCTAAATGAATTCTTTGCAAATTTTTTGAAGAAAAATTGCAAATTGATTCAGAGTATTGTAAAGTCAAGTGAAATTATAACATCTAAAAATGTTGAAATTATAACATTTACTGTATCTGGTTGTTCTATTTTTCCAGCTGATGGATCCTTCCATGCTCCTTCATGATACAATAATGCAAGCAATGAATACCATTGCATGTACAACTCACAGCTGCTGTATTTATCCCCACATTTATCTTTTTGACCTGAATAAATATCAGTTCTTCACCTGCAGAATGGCACTGAGGCATACTGATACTAAAAACTCATGAATGCAAAGCATTTCATGCAATTATAAGGGCTTTCTCTTCTATCTAATAAAAATTACTCTGCGTGTTGTTAAAAAAATGCATCAATATCTGCTCCAATGGGGTTTCACTGCATATCTCATATACAGTTTGTACTTCATGGCAATTATTTTGATGAGCATTTCAGCCTTACAGAGATAGGATGCTTCCTCTTTCATGGGTATAGACTGCCTGTATCTTTGACGTGAGCAAAGACTGCTTAATGGAAAACCTACCCTAGGAAATACAAATCCTTCTCTCTCTATATAAGAGTGTTTTTGATGGAGGTTTCTGGTAACTGATACAGATTTCTTGTAACTGACTCTTTGATGACATATTCTCAAAGAATGAATGTTAGGAGTCTTTCCAGGTTCAATTGTCTTTTCCCACCTCATTCTTATTTTTTGTCCATCAGATGTAGGAGGAGAATTACTCTGACTCAGGCATGCTTTTCTGTTTTTTTTTATGACAGAATAAGAATTCAGAACTTCACCTGTGGTCTTGAAAATCACAGTTGTGATGTTTTCTAGTGTATGTAGCAGTGTAAAATAGACAAATAACAACTGTCTAATTAATGGCTAGTTTAGCTGTAATCTTGGGAGAAGTGGTTTGCTAGGAAACTAGTCCACATTCTGTGTGATTCTATATTAGGTATCTGATTTAGATTATTCCATCTAATCTTTATCTTGTTCAAATAAATTTCCTGCCCTAACCTCTGTTCAGAGAAATCATATTTTGATATAGGAACACGACCTGCTTGCAAAACCTTCAAATTTCTTATCTTTACACCTAAATCTTTGTCAAAGAGACTTCTGCATCTCATTCGGTTAAATAACCTGTAATACATGTATCAGTCCTACCCAATATTGTACTAGCTCACCAGCCCTCTGTAGTGGGTTCCCTGGGGTAAATATTCCAGTGGAGGAGTTGATGATCCCAGGCAAGTCACTCCTGCTCTATTGGGCCTTGTGCTTCATGCAGGCTTGGGAAGGCTGAACTACCTTTAGCAGGAGAAGCTGGCGTATACCCAACCCCCAGCACGCAGCACTGTAGCATGCCCCAGACTGCTCAGTGGCACTCTGGTGGACATTGCCCCACCTTTCCAGAAGATAAATGCTTATTTTAAAACACAACAGTGTGAGGAATACTGAATCTCTCCACAGATGGAGTGTGGAGCAAGCTGTGGGACTTCCCTGATGCTTCACAAAAGTGGAGCTCCCAGCATCTGAAGGGACATAAGATTTATGTGCTAATTATATTTCTCTTCCTATTTCCATCTTTTCTCAAATCAATTTTATTACAGTATTTGCTGTTACACCTTTCTGAATAAGATCCAGACAGAATTCTGCACGCTTCATTCCCTTGCTGCAGAGCATCCTCTGAGCCTTCCCTTTGCTTTCCATTATATGGGTACCAACATATAGGTACCATATAGATGGTAAAGTGGCATGTGTGGGTCACTGCAACTTGTAAAATGGCTATTTGCATGAGGCCAGGCATGCAACTAGATGCAACATGCATCTAGTCTCCAGACCAACCACCCCAGCATTTTCATTAAAGTGTTTGAAAGCCAGGAACAGGAAGGAGCAGAGGATTCATATGCATTTTCAAGCCTCAGAAATCCCACAGCGAATTTAGTTGTTCAGTTCCTCCTGCCTATTTTCTAAGATGCACCTTCCAGAGAAGATCTAACAGAATCTAAATATAACAGGAACATTTAACTTTAGAACAATTATTTCCTGCACAAAGAACTGTGATTTCATGATAGCAAGCTGGTGTAGGAGACTATACTCAAAAGCCCTTATTATATATCATCTATCAAGATTAATTATTGCACTTAGCCTAAAGCAAATCAGGTTAGTCTCTGTTTTCATTTCATTTTCTTCTTAGTTATCTTTTAATTATCCTATTTCCCTACCATTGCTAATACATATAAATACTATCCTGCATCTTTTTCCTTTACACAGGAGAGCATAAATGGTTTTTGAACTGCAGCACAGCTTATGCCAATGTTTTGTAAATATTGCCTACATTAGGAGACCTTTTCTTTGAAACCACAGATTTCATCATGGTAGAATACCACCAGCACAGTCACTGATTAGAGTAAAGAAGGTGTTTAATTATTTAGTGAGAGTTATTATAATCTGAAATGTTACCCTGATAATTGCTTTCTCTTTCATTATGTACCTTTGCATGCATTAAGCAGAATATTGGTACATGAAGCATTGGGATTGACCTTTCAGTAATCATACTTTAAGTAAGTGGTTACTCATTTCCTTGCCAGTGAATAAAAGATCATACCATCATGGAATAGCTTGGGTCAGAAGGGACCTTCAAGGTCACCTAGTTGAAAACCACTTGAACAGGGTAGGGAACCTTCAGCTAGACTGGGTTGCTCAGAGCCCTGTCCAATCTGGTCTTGAATGCTTTCATGGAGCGGCACCCACAGCTTCTCTGGACAACCTGTTCCAGTGCCTCACATTAAAGAACTTCTTCCTAATATCTAATGCAAACCTACTCTCTTTTGGTTTGAAATCATTCTTCCTTTTCCTGTCACTACACGCTCTTGCAAAAAGTTTCTCTTCAGCCTTCTTCTTCCTTTCAGGTGCTAGAAGGCCACAATTAGGTCTCCCTGAAGCCTTCTCTTGTCCAGGCTGAAAAAACCCAGCTCTCTCAGCCTTTCCTCACATGAGACGTGCTCCATCCCTCAAATCATATTGGTGGCCTTCTGGCCTTCTGGACTCTCTCCCACAGGTCCATGTCCCTCCTGTGCTCAGAACCCCAGAGCTGATGCAGCACTGCAGGTGAGGTCCCATCAGGGCAGGGCAGAGGAGCAGAATCCCCTCCCTCACCTGCTGCCCACGCTGCTCTGGATGCAGCCCAGGGCACGTTTGGCTTTCTGGGCTGCAAGGGCACACGGCTGGGTCATGTCCAGCCTCTCACCCACAGCACCCCCAAGTCCTTCTCAGCCAGGCTGCTCTGGATCTGCTCATCCCCCAGGCTGGAGTGACGCTGGGTTGGCCCAACCCAGGTGCAGCACCTTGAACTTGGCCTTGCTGAACTTCATGCATTTCCTATGGGCTCATTTCTTGAGCTTGTCCAGGTCACCCTGGATGGCATCCTATCCTTCAGGTGTGTCTACACCACCACTCAGCTTGGTATCATCTGCAAATTTGCTGAGGGGGCACTCAATCACTTCGCCTATGCCATTAATGAAGGTCTTAAATAACAGTGGTCTCAATATAAACCCCTAAGGGACAACACTGGTCACTGATATCCATTGGGAGTCTGAGCTATGGACCACTACCTTCCAGATGTAACCATTCAATAAATTTCTAATCCATCTAACAATCTACTCATTGAATCCATCTCTCTGATTTAGAAAGAAGAATATTGTGGGAGAACATGCCAAAGGTTTTGCAGAAGTCCAGATAAATAATGACTGCAGCCCCCCCTTGCTCATTGATGTAATAACTTAGGTGACCGCTTCTATAAGAGCAACTCACACATGCTTTGGGCTGTGACTGAGGAGGATGTTTTGCCTTAGCACTTTTTCTTTTTTTTCAACAGGAATATTAACAAGCAACAAAAGAAAAGAAGTCCAATTTCATAAAGAACTGCAAGAGATGGCCCCTTGGGCAATACATGTTAAATTTTGCCATTCTCTGCTACATAAGGTGGATAAATTAGCAGAAGTAGGGGAAAGCTAGATAACGTTACAAAGACTTAAACATTGGTGACTATTCAGTATGAATTATGCTAAAATAGAGATTGCAAGGAAACCAAATGTTATGCTTCATTGGACAGCCTGATAACGGAGAGAGTGTAGTATATTGTCTGTTTATTGTTAATTTATCAAGAAAGATATGCTTCACATAACAAAGGGAATAAAATATTAAAAATCCTCAACCAACCCAGAAAGCTTGGATAGGGGTTAGCTAGAGCTAGGAGCTTTGATGAAGGTATATCTGCACAAAATGTGCCAGCCTGATAAACGACAACTGTAAAAAATTTGTCAAATGTCACCCATCAACAATAACGTGATTACTAGCCCCAGCTTCAACTGTCTTGTACCAAAGCTGGAGACATTTAAGGAGGCATGAGGCTGAAGGGGCTGAAGAAAATATAGAAGAGCTGCTATCTTTGTGTTTTAACATATATATACTACCTCTATGTTTGGTAAGCACACCAAAAATGGAACATAACAAAGAGATATTTGTTCATTTGCCCAGAGTTTCTAAATGTTCGTTACACTGCTGAGAACACAAGAATTAGTGTCAATGAAGTAGCTAGATTCCCAAATGGCCACGTTAGTGTTGCTACATACATAAACACAGTGCTCTGTTGAGTGTTCACCCAGCATACAGAAGAGACAGCAAGATTTCCTCTTTTCTTTGACTTAAAGCAGTGATTTGAATTTAGGTTTTCTTACCAAAATGCGCTCGTAGTGCTAACAAAATAACTTATCACAGAGACTTTCTTCATCTTGCCAGTTAAACCAATGCTGTTCTGCTTGAAAGAATGAAGTGTTCATTTTGGCTACAAGCAGCCCCGTGCACAGCCCTACTACGTCTCCCTCTGCGTCACCCTGCCTTCGATTATTTTGTTACTTGCTCAGCACGGATCATCTTCAGAGCAGCCCCTGATCAGGAGCCCTCAGCCACCTCTGGAAGAGGATGTTGCGCCCTGCTACCCGCACAGAGACCCTGGAGCAAATGACTTTGGCCTAAGGGCCCTGTGTCCTCTGTCCCCACCTCAGTCTGCGGCACTGAACCCAACACTCTGGAGCCTCTGCTAGCATGCTGAGATCATTCCACACTCCCTCCCGAGAAACATTTACACTCTTTGTCTGCACAGCTGCGCAGAGCTATGAAGGAAAAGGATCTCATTTTACCTTTTGCTCTGGAAAGGGGAAAATACTACCAAAGGATATATTGCACACTGATAAAAAAAGAAAACTCTCCTTCCTGCAGACATTGGTTTGGGCAGAACTTGACATCACAACATGAGGAGAAATTTAGTAGCTTGCAATATTTTCACTTGTCCCTCTAATAATTATTGCAGATGAAATTGTATGCGGCAGTGACACTGTTTTTTGTCAATTAGTATGAGATGAAAATGTTTGTTGATTCCAATTCTGTATGTATCTATGCTAATTTCATGGTGTGTTTCCAGATTATATCCTTCAGTTTGACAGATATGTGAAATGTTATATGGCAACATCTGATTTATTTTGTTAGACCTGCTGTCTAACGAGAAAAGTAATCAGTCCTACTAGCCTTTGCTTTCAAATATCAGTTCCCATTAGACATTTCTGTAAACCCTTACTGCTCTTCTTCAGTTTATTAAGTGGATATTTTCTGACCGAGAAAATTTTCCAAATCCACACATCATAATTTAACTGAAATATAGTTATTTTCTGCAGTGTAAGTATTTCCTCTTCTATACTTTGCTAATGGCCTCCTTTTGCTTTCAAGATTTGAGCAAAGATTTTTTTCTCCTACCACACAATTATTCTCATTTGTTTAAAGTGGCAGTGGAAGCACAATTAATCCACAATCTGTAATGATGCAGCCATTGCCAAGACAATCCCTTGTCACACTTCTTTTATGGAATGAGCTGTTGAGCTTTGTCATCACCCAGAAAATCCTTCCCTGAAATTTAACACTTTTAAGTTTAACAGAAATTTACAGATATTAAATAAAAAAATCATTATAGCAGATTGATAGATTGATATTCCTTTTCCTATAGATAGGTGCTATAGTACAATTTCCAGTATCATTCTTCAGTCAGCTGGAGAACTATGTAAAAAAGTAGACTCCTACCTGCTAAATTTATGTTAAATATATTCTCCTCCCCATTCTTTCACTACTTGCACATTATTTATGAATGTAAACCAATATAATATTGTAACATTAGACTTAGTTTAATATTACAAGAACAAATTACTGTGTCAGTTTCAAAGGACTAGATATCCCACTAGTACTATCCTAGTGGTATGACTGAGATTCTTTTTGTTGTATTTTACCAAAGATGTTAGTTATAACAAAAAAATATGAAAACTCACAGTGTTTAAATCCCAGAGCAGCTATAAATTAAGAAATTTGTTTTCATATGAAGAGAAAATATAGAAACACAATAAAACCTAATTTATGATCTTATCTATGTGGTCCACAAAGTCCAGATTACTAATTTTTAAAAATCTACTGGTAGCTACAATGAATGTCTTCATTGTAGAGGAATAAAATTTTTAGCATGAACAATTTCCAGAAGTTCTATGAAATACTACATAGTTTAAGAAAGTTTCTTCTCAGTTCCTTATTGAATTTGTAACATCTTGTAAAAATAGTTCATTTGTTTATCTGACATTTTTAATAGACTTTTGTAAATAATCTACGGTGCTGTTTTCTTTAACACAAAGCTATGTAGCAGCTCACAGCTTTCATTACCATTGCCTCATAAAATGTCAAAAGAACTAAATGCAATGAACCTGTTATAATGTACATGACATACCTGGTATTATTAATGAGAAGTTCCTGTATTAAAACAAGACCATTTACCTTTGTTCAAATCAGATGCACATGTCCAGACTCTAGAGATAAGCTGGCTTCTTAAATGTACTCTTGTATACTGAATCATTAAATTCCGTGTTAAAAATGACAGAAAAATGCATTGTGTGAAAAGACTATATTAAGAAAACAATAAAAAAATGACTCAGAGGGTGTAAAAGATCTTGAATCATTTTATATTCCAATATTGTGCAGATTAATAAAAGCTATAAATTCTAATCTAGGCAATTCTAACATTTAGCAACTCAGAATCATAATTCTTCAAATTATTTTTCTCCTCATCTATACTCCCTATCCTTTTAAATGAGATTTTTTCATGTGAGGAGTTGAACATCTCAGTTTCTTCTAGAGCCCCCCAGCATGTGAACTCAGAGAGGAAAATTCAGTTCACAAGGGCTTTCTCTGAGAATTTCAGCTGCTTATTCTGCAGGAGATTTTCTTTCCCTTTCCCTTTAGAAATAAAGCACAGAGGAACTTGATTTTTCAGAGCCTTGGGCTCTTGGACAGCCATGAACATCATAGACTCTTATCAGGATGATTATCTAATCATCCAAGAGAAGAGTTATCTATCCTGCTGTGTTTTAAGCACTAACCTGAGGTGCCTGATTTAGGAATAATATCATTAGAAGGTATCCCATCATCCCTGAAGTGCTCTTTATGACTGGTCTAGAGAAAATTTAAGACATGATCCCTCTCCAAAGAGGACTTGCTTCCTCCGTCATTATAGAAAAAGTGCAAGCATTTAAGTTCTCAGTGTGAGCCTCACCTGCCTACCCAAGGACATGATCAGGAATGAATTCCTTCTAAGGCTCATTCTCTAAAGAGTTACTTCTTCCAGAGAGCTACTATGTGAATACATAGCAGAAAGGTGTGAGTCCATCCTTATAGTCTTATTCACATTCTCTTAACTTCTAGTCTTAATAGACATTCAGTTTAACATATACAATTGCATGTATGTTCTTACATACTAAGTGGCTAATTTTTCATTATGAAAGGGCAGATTTCAACTAGGGAAACGTTGTACATGAAACTTAAATGAAAATTTCAGCAACCATGAGCAATTAAGTTCACTTGCTAATATATGTGCTCCTAGGAAGTTACAGTGTCACGACATTAAAAATCAAGGTGTGATTTGGAAGTGGAGGAAAACTGTGTTTTAGAAATGAGTCACACTGTCCAAATTAATTCTTTCTGGGTTGCCATGTCACCACAGGACTCTCTTTTCAAGACCCAAGGTGGTGTTCTGCAGTGGTGTGAAGTGTGGGGTACATCTTCAACCATCCAGTGGTTGTATCCACCATTGTCAGCACATAAGTGCTTGCCTTGGCAGGTTTACAACTGTGTGATGCTATTGATCTTCCAGGCCGCCCCACATTTCTGTTTTGACCATTGTCCCCCATACCACAGCAAGCTTATCTGCTTGGCCTGCTTGACTGCAGCACATGTTTCTCAGTCNGTATGTTGCATCTCTTCCCTGATGACCTGAGGCACCACGAGCCCACTGAGCCAGAAATTATTACCCTGGTATTTCCAGTCAAGACAATTTAAACTTGGCAGCTTGATCCACCTGTC
>WAAG01084038.1:47939-58510 GCA_013390105.1 Tichodroma muraria | reverse complement strand
CACCCCCATCCAAATTGGAGCTTCATTCCAGCTGTGGGCAAAATATGTACCAGGTAACAAAATCCACCTCCAGTATACTATCACTAAATAGGTGGAATGGTTTCACATTTTTATTGGACTTATTTGTGCATATTTTTGTTCCTGTAATTTGGCAGGCTACATTGTAATACATTAATAAGAAAATAAATAAACAAAATACTAAAGCAATCACATGGAATAGAGTGGCACAATTACTAAATGGCATAAAACATCTTCCTTTGGCACTCTTCCAGTTCCCATAGCCTTTAACTGTGACTTGTTGAAATGTCCCATTACAAGCACAGCAGCATGTGAACTGGAGGTCATCAGAGTTACTTTTTCCCTGGGCTTTTTGATATGTCAGGATTTTTAGTTTTATTGCTATTCATATATTCCCTGAAAATGAAACCACTTTGTTGTTTCTAAACCAGAATCTGTCCCTTTATAGTTTATGGATAAGTTACTATTTTGAGTTCTGAATGGTGGGACTTTGTGTATATGCCTTGGACATAGGCATTTAAAAATACGTACAAATTTTCAATTCCACACGAACATTTGCTAATCCTGTTAAACAGCTTTCTAACCTATATGTGGGCAAATCGTGCAGAATTGACATGATAAATGTCAGCTAATAAGTCTTCAAAAATGCATTTTTAATAGGAGTAGGGTTATAAATAAACTTGCTGTTCTTGAGTTTGTAGAACTGCTCATAGTTAACTGTTTGTTTTTTGTTTTTTTTTACTTGAGATTGGGTGTACTTGATTACAAATGATTGCTTTTTTACTTACACATGGCATTCATGTATTCATTGCATTTGCATAGGGAAGCAGCTTGGACAAGTGGAAGAAAAACCGGTTAAATAAGTGAAATGGTTGCCATGCGTAAAACAAGCAAACAAAAAGTGAAAAAGCTTTGGCTGTGAAGGCGGCCTTGGATGGCCTAGAAACTTGGGTTCACGTTGCTATGGCAAAACAACACAAAGGGACAGATCCTGCTGGTTTTGCTCAAGTATCCCCATTCACTTTGTTGGGACTTGTGATGTGACTTAAAGGAGGAGGATTTTTGGCTTGCTTTGGTAGAGAAGTGTTTGTTAGCAGTGTTGTAGAGAGCTGTGCAACCTCTGGCACCGCACGTGGAAAGAGGAGGGAATTACCAGAGTCCATGCTGATAAGGAGGAGAGGAAGTGGAAGTTATTCTTCAGGCAGTAAAGGAAAAGTTTAGACAACAAGAAGGATAGAGTTATGGCAGGGGAAGAACTTGTATGGGAAAGGCAGGTGCTGATTAATGAAACAGATGGTGGCTATTGGGGAAAGGGCTTAAGGGAACAGAAGTAAAAGGGGTAAATAAAACAAGATCCCAAATCAGCAAGAAATGTGGCAAATTCCTATGCTGGAGAAGCCTTTAATAGGAAACAGAAACACCCCAGAATCTGTGGCTCTGGCCACCTGCAGGTTGGACTGGGAAGTGAAGCTTTGGAGAAGTAAGCAAAAATAAATTTGCCAAGGGAAGAAGAGTGTGTAAATGTTGAAACTAAGGACACTGCTGATTTTAAGACTACCACGTAACAGGTACTTGGCTAGAAGTACAGAATTGGGCTGAGAAGAAAGGTGGTCAAATGTCCTGAAGCCTGAGGCTAATCCCGGGGTGCACACTTGTTCATTTTCATTTATAGTGCTTCAAGCACTTTAGAGTAGAGTCCCATCCCCTTTCTGGGGAGCATTGGGCCGGCGTGGGGGTGGATATATTTCTGCTGGTGGCAGAACAGTGTAGAATGTAACTTCTTAGAGACAAGCCATCCATAGATCGCAGAGCTTTATGGTCTAAGAGTGCCTCTCAGTAAGAAAATTCCCTATGGATTTTCCATGGTCCATGGTCCATTTTCCATGGAAAGATGGTTTTTTTGGAGTAAGCATCATGCTTCTAACCTGTGAATTCCTCCATCTTGTTGTAGTATTGTAGTATTAAAGGTGACTTTTTAGTTCAAAGGCTAGCTTTAAAAAATCCGAAGACTGAAATTCTGAGGAAGATGAGTGGCAGATTTTTACAAAGAAATCTATTTTTGTTGGTGAAAGGCAGAGGGAAAACATAGTGCACTCAAGTAATTTGTGTTTTGTTTGCTGCTGGCTCTAACAAATGTAGATTGCTTTAAATACCACTGAATTAAGGAGCATTTGATGTCCTCTAGCTTAGCATAGCAATGAGATCTATCCTTCCAGTCAGCACTTTGGTATCTTTCAAAAGCACCATGCTTTTCACTGGGTTCTAGCTAAGCTTTATGCTTCAAAAATTCTCATGAGCATCAAAAGCTCCTAATTGAAACCAAGTTAAAACCTCATGCTTTCTCCTCTTCTTGTCCTTAAGTACTTCAAAATGTTCCCTTCCATTTCCCCAGCCTTCTTTTAAACCTAATGAAAGCTGATAGAAGTCAGATTCTTCCTGATGTTCCCAGCAGCACATATTCCTGATTGGATCTGCAAATAGATATTTCTCAACAAAACAGGGTCTTTGTGCTTTTTAGACCCTCACTTTTACCAGGACTAGTAGCCGTTACAACAGCAGATGGCAGTGAAAATGACCCCACAGTCTTCAGTGGTTTTGATCCAGATGTCCTCTTTTGCCAGCCTTCCTTGCAGCTTGTAGTACAAAACCTTGGCATGAAAACATATTTAATAAACCCAAAACTCTCATTTCTTCTTCTTTCTCTTCCACATTGGGATTTTTTGGTTATACTTTTAATATGCCCTTTTGTGATCTCATTTACAAAAATAGCCACCCAGATATACCCCAAGGAAAAAAAGATTCTCTTGGAAATTTCTTTTGAATGTCAAGTTGTCTAGCAGTTGTGTTTACTTCTTGGATGAATAGTTTAGGTTCCTTATCCCTTTGCACAGCTTTCTTCTCTTATTTCAAAGGAAATATCTTCCTATTTTGTGGACTGGCTTTTCCTACTTTTCCTAGTTTGCAGGTTTCAGATTTTTTCTAGTGACAGCAAAGTCTCACGCTGAAGCAAAATCTAGCAGATTTTGCACCACAGCTTAANTTTTTTGTTTGTTTGGTACTGTCAGATAGTCACTTAATAGCAGCTTTGTAGCTGATTCCTGTCACACGTGATCAGATTTTGCAAAATATTGACAAATTGCCTGCTTAGTAGATTTAATCTTAAATGAGTTATTAATAGCAGTTTTGTCTGTCTTCTGACTTAAATTGCAGGTGTGGAGCTGATAGTTTGGGTATCATTCATCCTAAATTCATGAAACTCACTGTCAGTTTGTCACCTTTTCATGTCATTTGATATTTGCTCTCCTCTTTAAGTTTGTGAGTGTATGTCTTCAAGCAAGTGAGCTCACTCTTCAGAAAGCTCTTCCAAGTTTTCATTTGAGTGTTCATTATTCACCCTTCATAAACTGGGAGAATCAGGGTAGAAGTTTAGGGCTTTTCAATCATATACTGGCAGCTCTGAATTATACCTTGGAAATGTTATTGGTCAGTGGGTTGTGGTAGGAATCAAATCACTCCTACAGATGGAAATGTGTATGTGTTCTCTCTGCCTTTTAAATCGCCTTTTTCAGAAAGATTTTCTTCCAAGTTGAATTGAAACCTGACATTTTAACATATTTAGATACTCAGGTCAGAATGGGATTCTAAACATCATTTCTTTCTCTCCAGTTCTTTCCCTGTGCTCCCTGTTTCTACACAACTTAGTCTCTTATAAAACACTCACTGAGGAATTAGAGGTTTGTGCAGATGGGAGAGTGATCTAAGTCATATCTTATGTTTTCTTACTTGGTATATTAGCATATGTGCTGTAGTTGCTCTTTTTCTGGTTTCTCTTGTGTTCATTGTTGGTGAAATGGCTGTACATCAGTAATTCGGGTTTCAGAATGCTGCTTCGTTGTCTGTGTATATGATACCTTGCAGAATGTTATAATGGTCTTCTACAGATAACACTGACTAAAAACCTCATTATTTGCTCTATTTAATAATTTTTTTTATGGCAGCATTTAAAAATCGAACTAGCAACCAAATACTATCACCAGATAGAGCACCTAACCAGAATTAGTCCTTTTTTCATCTAAAGAAATAGCAGCAAATTATTCTAGTTTATATTTGGCTTCCCAAATAATGCTCAGTATTTGTCATGTCTTGCCATTTTGCCAAAGGTGCGTTTTATGCGGGATACTGAGCTTGAAAAGGGCCTGCATGACCCCCCATGCTGTGAGAGACAGCTCCTTGCTCGCCCCATACGCTGCTGTCCTGCACCAGTGTGTGTCTGGGTGTTCCCAGCAGCCTGCAGGGCTGCTCCTGGGCTTTCCTCCCACCTCCCAATGGGATCTGGGGCACTGCCAAGACCAGTTGGAGGTTCCAGGAGCTGGGTGCTGAGGGAAGGATCTGCAGGAGGCTGGACTTCTGCCCTTGGGCCCTGGCAGCCCTTTCAGGTGTGTAGATGCAGCTCCCTGCACACAGGGCAGTGCCATCCCCCCAAATAACCTGTGCAGTAATGCTGCTGAGGAGTTTCTCAAGTTTCCTCATAGCCTCAGGGGTGCGGGTCTTGAAGTGCTGGTCTAGGTTCAGGATTTTATTGAGCAGACTTCTTCTGGTGCACAGCGTGGCACACACTGTATAGCAGAATCTGGCCTTTGGTCCTTGTACTTCATTCCATTTTAATGTCAGCAAGAACCTTTTAAATGGTATTCATGTTGCCACAGTTTAGATTTTTTGATCCTGACTCAGCGTTTTGCTGTCACTTAGTCCCGGGATGGGGGTTTGTACTTTCTTGCATTGCTTTATGGTGAGTGTTAGTGCTTGCCAAGGCACCATCTGTCATCTGCTCCCACAGGCACAATACCAGCATTCCGGTTCTTTACCTCAAAGGTCTGCAATCTTATTCTAGACATCTAGATGACTGAGAATAAAATAAAAAAATAAAAGGTGGAAGAGGGTATTCTGGATCTACTTAAGCATTTTCACTTCAAAATCTGCAGCATGCATTCTGGGGTCAGAATTTTCAATGTTTGTAAGTCTTACAGGCATCAGCTGTTTTGTCATTTGTTAGTATAGCACACTAGAGCTGTTTAACTGACCTGGTATATCACGTCTTGAAATCTCTTAAAATAAAGAATCTGAACAGTTTTATGTTTCTATTTAGTGTCAAGTGGCATTGAAAAAATTTCAGAGTTTGTCATACTAGGAAATGATGAGTTAAATTTATCAAGTTACCCATCAATCAGCTAGAGCACACCTGAATCATTTCTCTATGCTATAATAAAGGTAGCAGCAGATATCTAAGCAAACAAATGTTTATATGCCCCAAAGAAAGTCTGATTACTTAAAATAAACATGTCTGAGGGTGTGAATACCATTGGCAGGCTTCAGTGGGACTTTGGTATTAGCTGACAGAGAGCACGCTGGGGCCTCACTTCCTAGCAGATCCTAACTTGCACAGTGTATAATGTAAGGGAGCAACATCTGCAAAGAAGTACTGAAATACAGGGGGAAGAGTACTAGGTTATTGCTACCTAGGGTTTTTGGCAGTATAAAATGTACTCCCCTACTAGTCCTTTAAGAAATTGAGTTCTGTTTCTCTTCTTACAAGAGAGATAATTTTAAATATCTAATGACATTTCTGTAAGTTGTATTTGTATTAATATTTATTTTTACTTCTTTCTGTAGGCAATTACAAGTCCAGAAGATCTGATTTCAAAGCACGCCACAAATTTCAAAGAAAGTAAATCTACATGAAGAGCCACAAAGCCAGTTGACTTGAGAAGACAGCATTTACAAAAATGTCGTCAAGTTGTGTGACTTCAGTGTTTGCTTTGATGGTTTTGTGCTTTGCAGCTGCAGGTAGGTGGTATTATGCAAATCATGCAGTCAGTGTAACTGCTTGTGCATATTTAGAATTGTTGATCAGAAATACTTTTTCATGCTGAAAAAAGTAGGTCAGCTAAAGTTTTTGTTTATGTCTAAGTTTTCTATGAAACTATTGTGATCATAATTGCATCATATATGATGTGAGAAACAATGCTGTTCTTATAAGAATGTTTTCTTGAATCTGTGTTCACCCTTAAAGTCATTTAAGAACTGCAGTAGTAATGTAAATTATTTAGGTTATTTACCTATTTATTTTTAAAAATTGCATGGTGCACTTGTATTATATAGGGGAGGGTTGATATGGAAGCCTTTGGGAGTGGAAGCAGGGTAGCTCTGCCAGCATGATTGGCTCTACCAAGATGCTGAATGTATTTTCCCAGGTGCAGGGTTGGGGTGGTGAAGCTGAGGCTGCTGGAATCTCTCTACAGAGCTGGGCTGAAAGGGTGTACCAGCTCAGCTCCATGCTGCCTCCAAGACCTATAATCTGGAATTAGGCCACAATTATTTGACTTTATAAAAGTTATGTTTGTCAAAATCCCAGAAAGGTTCATAATAGGTCACTGAGTCTGTTCATCTGTCCTGCCTTGTTGGGATAAACCTCCCCTCAGTCATTCCTGACAGTTGTCTAACCTGATTTATAGGCAGCCATTAGTGATGCTGGCAAACCTCTAAATAACAGTTATCAGTGTTAATGGAGTCCTTGCAGGTTAGGAGCATGCATTGCCATTTAAGGGGATTGTTCCTGTCCCACATTTTGGCCTAGCTGGGGATTTTTAAAACAGTATGTTGCAATAACTTGTGACAGAGAAAGGAAAGATCTGTGGAGTTCAAGTACCTAGTTTATTCTGTAGTTTCTTCAAGCACTGAAGTGATTCTAGTCAGTATGTTTGTTTGTCAAAGTTCTTTCTGTGGTTGCAAGGAGAAGCCTCTTATGTGTCCAGCTTGTATACAGCATGGGTCTTTGGAGAAGAGGCCAAGTGGATATACAGTCAGTCAAAATGAGACAGTGGGAAAAGTGGACAGTGGACAGATGGCTTGCTTAAATCTGAGATGTCCTCACTGTGGAAAAGATGACCAGCTTTGGAAGAGACAGGGCTGAGCAATTAAATGTGTTAAAATTTGGCTTCATTTCATCTTCAGCATGGAAAATTGTTATTTCAAGCCCTCAAGCCTTGTGGGACTTTCTCTGGGTTTGACCTCCTTGAAGGCATCCATCCAACATTAGTGACTTTGATTGTTTAACAGTACGTGATGCTGACATTTTGCAATAGCTGCGTTGCAGACAGACTCTCAGCAGTGCAGGGTGTGTCCGAGTGTCTGCGGCTCGAGCTGAGGACATCGGTGCTGCTCTTGGCTGAGAAGAGCCATTACTTGGAGCAAATCCGTATCATTCCAGATGTGTAAAAATCTACTTCAAAAGGTAGTGCCAGTGCGGAAAACAAAAGCTTTCTTAATTGATCACAAACATAATTCTGTTTTGCTGCTGAGGAGAATGGTTGCCTATCAAGTCAGCTTATCTCTTAATGCCAGCTTTAATTAAAAGCCACTGATTTACAGGTGCTATCAAACAGTACTACTATTAGAATGTTATTCAGTGTCCAGAAAACGTAACATGTCTGTCTTTGAATTCATTGTGGGTTTTTTGATTTTACTCCCGAATTCTGTGTTTTCCTCTGGCAGATATTCTTGAAACAAACTCTTAAAAAGCTTTGGAATCAATCAGATGCTTATTCATAAGTAGAGTAACAGAATTATTTTGGCTGGAAGGGACCTCTGGAAGTCTAGTCCAGCACCCTACTTGGAGCAGGGCTAGTTTCAAATTCTTTCTTTCTTTCTTGGAGACTGATTTTCTCTCTATCTGCATTGGAAGAAATTAGCTGAAGGGAGTAAGAAGGGTCACTGTTTGTTAGGGGAAGGTGAGGAAGCACTTTCTTCGTGGTTTCTGGCTGTACCTGCCTGTATATTTTGGTTTTCTTCCATGCTTTTTAATTTTTTCAATAAATTCTTAATGAGAACAACTAGATAATGTCCTTTACAGAGTATAATGAGTACAGTAAGATAAGAGCAAGAACTGATGTATTGTGATGAAGAGAAGAGATGTCAGGCAGATATAATTAAAGCTGTGGAAGGACAGCTCTCTGAAGGTTATTCAGAGAGAGCTTTTGCTCTCTCTTGAGATCTTGAGTCCTTTTAATGCAAACAGTTATACTTTAAATGCAGGGAGTTTGTGTCTCTAGGTGAAGAACAGGTGGGAGCAAACAACGTGTTCCAGTTGTGTGAAGAGTTGGCAGAGGCCCCTGAGCTCTGGTCAGCATGATGGCCAGGGCACTACAGGCTTGGCTCTTCATTGCCAGCGTACAGAATCTGTGCTTTTTCAGTCTTGAACCATTAATGTGCTAGTATAAGTAAAACTAGAAGTCTGTTTTAAGTAAAGAATAAATAAAATCCCTTCTTTGATGGAGCCTGGGGGAGGCAGGAGGCATCATGCCACTTCCCTAGGGTATTGATTTTTATACATTTGAGCTGTTTTGCAGCCTGCTCTTTGTTTCTGAAGAAGTGAGGCTGCTGCAACAGAGCACACCTTTCTTTTGTTTGCTAGTCCTACACTGAAACTGCTGCTACTGGTTTGGGGCGGGGGGGATTGCTGACATTGTAATAACTTCAGCATTCTTGTATTTTCAGGTATAAGTGAGCTTCTAGACAGAATCAGTTTTGTTTGGTTTCTTTTTTTTCTATTCTTGCTCTTGAAGGGACTAGCATGTTAAATATATCAAAAAACCCCCAAAACCCTGGAGTTACACGACATGGGTCATGTGCAGAAAGGGATGGTCAAAAAATGAGTCACAGACCTGCATGTTGTTCAAGCTAGTAGCTTAGAGATTGCATCTCACTAACTGCATTGAAAATGGTCTGTATAAATATTCAAAGAATATTTGCCTGTTTTTCTACCTCCTCGTGCTACCTAGACGTATGTAGCTAAATGCTTATCTGAATCTGATTTGTTTTTGTCTTGTACATGGATTTCTTGTAAACTTTTATTTATACAGCTTTAATTGGACAGAAAAAGACTGCAAAGGAAACCTTGATTACTCTGAGATTTTTCTACTTCATGGAAAGTCCAAGGCAGGATGGAGAGAAAAACTGCTGGCAAGCTATCTGCCCAACTGAAGGAATTAAGTTTTTGAAGTGGGATTAAATTAAAGTCTGGCAACCTGCAGTAGGAACTTCACACAAGTGCTCAGAACTGCACACAGTTATCCAGACCTTGGATAACCTCTTAAATTAGTCTGGTTTTGTAATCTTGGAGCAAAAATATTCTGTCCTAATGTGGCTTAAATCAAAGGCTGGAACATATTTATTTTACTTGCTGGCAAATTAGTGCAGTTGGGTGCATGATGCATGTATTAATAAAACGGCGTAGAGGACAACTGAAATGCATACCTGCTGTAGACCTTCAACAAGACAGGTCCTTCTGTGAAGGAATGGGAACGTTTTTTAACTTCCATTTTTCCTTTTTTCTTTCCTGCATTACTATTTGGCTGGAAAGAAGACAGAAGGGTGATACAGCCTATGGATCTACACTGGCCAAAGATTCTCATTCCAGCCCCTGCGGCAGATCCTTTGTTGGTGCAAATCTTTCCTGCTGCTGAGAAGGCAGCACAGCTGAGTTATGTGATACCAGCCAGAATTTGCATATGGAGCCATGTTCACTTTCCTTCAATCCCTCTGGTATTTAGCATTGCCTGTGCTTGACTTGTAGACACCTCTCCTCATGACAGAGTTTCATGGTTGTGGTCAGGCAGATGAAGACCTTGTAAGAATTAGATCTATTGAAGAATTTATCTATTTTCTGTAGTACTGAGGTTACTGGTTTGTGTGCTTACACTAGGTCTGTCTTTATGGTTTTCTTCCAATAGCCCTTTATTCCCTGGTTCTCCACTCTATTGTAATTCTAGCTGTTTTTCTCTTTTTACAAACTTGTTCTTATTAGTAATCTTATATTGCTCAGAGAATGTATGTTTGATTTTGCAAGCTCATGTATCTTCTGGATCTGTGCCCCCCAGATATGATGGTGATGGGTGCCATGTTAATAAGCGGAACAACAGGAAGAAACAGGCCTTGTCATGACATTTAACTTTTCTTTTTTTTCAATTATGAACTTCCCCTGACCTTGAACACTGTGTTTCCAAAAGCAATATATGATTCTTCAAAGTGTAGTAGAAAAACCTTCCACTGGAAGGTGAAGGACATGATCTTAAAAAAAAATAGAAATTAATACTGGGAGTTACTCTCACAAATTTCGTTCTATTTTAAACAGTGTTTGCTGGCTATTTCCCAGATGTAATTAGACTGTAATTTTTATTTTTTCCCCAAAGTATTCATTGCCGGAGGTGTGGAGTTTTTTGTTTGTTTAAATTGCGTTTATAGGATGAGAACCAAGGGACAGAGGTTTGATCTTGAATTCTTAGGACTGAAGTAAAGCACAGGCTGGTTGCAGCTTTTGAATGAATGAGGATTTCACGCTCTATCTCCCTTTCCCTTCACTTCTTTCTCATAATCAGCTGATTCTGCCTCCCTTGTAAAATCACCTGTTCCTATCTGTTTATGGTCCTGGTGTTCAGACTTTTGAGGGTGAGATGAACCAGCATTCAGAACATTTGAAGATTTTCAGCCTCAGAATT
>WAAG01084038.1:327-46724 GCA_013390105.1 Tichodroma muraria | reverse complement strand
AGGGAAACTTGTCTTTAACAAGTTCTAAGCTCCACATAGTTATTTTATAGATACTTTGCTAAAAATAATTATTTTGTTTTCTGAAGGGAATTGGGATTTGAAGTTTTGCTTGTAGATCTTTTAATATCCTTTCTGTGTTTCAGGCCCTTATTAACTCTTACTTAGCTTTTCCATCTGTCATTTTTCTTACAAAAAACATGAACCCTTGATCCCTTTAATTAATAAAAAAGTGAGAAGGGCATATTTAGTTAACTAAAGATTAGACTTCACATGCACTAGCACCTCTCACCCAGCATTCCCAAATGTGTTCCTGGTGTCTCAACAAGAAATGAAGCATCTGCTATTAGAAAAACAATTGCTATTTTCACATGAAAATTGTATTGAATTTCTGCAAGTCTTTCTTTTATCAGCTCCTTCACTGAAATATGCTTGTGTGATTCAATGCCATTATTTTACTTCTGGTGATGTTATAGTGTAGAGAAAATATAGGGACAAGATACATGCTTTTTCAAGGAAGAGAAATAATTTCATCCTCGGTAACTAATGACAAAAAGAACTGAAGTCCCTTAGGCTGTAAGTCGTAGGAGAGATGAATTTGGAGTGAACAAAAAAATATATTTAGCACAAAGACTGTACCATGTTTCATTACCTGAAGGAATTGAGTTGGATTCTTCTTTGGTGTAAACTTGTTTTAAGTTAATGGAATTTCACCAAGGATAAATTTTGACCCCAGGTGACAAAAGCAAAGATTTTTAGTAATGCCATGAAGTGCAGTTGCTTTAAGCACAATGTGCTTTTCTTCCTAGTGTACTTTATAAAAGATGGAGCTATTGTTCCTTTTTTTGGCAGCTTCCACACTGTGAGACTTACTAATAGGCATTTAATAAAAAAGAGATTTTACCTGTCAGGGGTTGGAAATAACTAAACTAAAAATGTCATTGCTCTCATTATTGAAGTAGTGCAGCAAAGAAGTAACAAAGAATTTGTGGCACAGATGTGAACACAAAAATGTGTGGCTTCAGTTTCTTGCATTAGGGTAGACTTGGACTTCGGAGATGATTTGTTAAACTGTATAATTTGTAAAAGTTGCCAGATTTCTGTATCTTCTGCTTTGAAACGTGAAGTCAGTCTGGCGCAATTTTCTTTTATAGTGCTGAGTTCAAAGCAGTAATTAATTTTTCAGTAGGATATTTTCACTTCAAGCTGAAGAAGTAATAGGTATTTGAGTAAATTGGCAAGAAAACTGTTCAGAGATTACTTTGGAAATTACTTGTCTCAGTTGTTTTTTGGAACTAGGCCAGTAGTAGTTATTTTTTTTGCTAAAACAGTGCTCATGGCCATATTGTTCACTGCATTCATTTTCATTCTCCCAGTGCTAATGTTTGATCTCTGATCACATTTACCGTCACAGATGGAAGTAAGAGAGCTCAGTATGCATCGTAGGAAGGTCTCTGAGGTTTTTCTGAAGGTTACAATTGTCTTCATTGTAATACTTGACAAATGCTTCTGTAGTGCCTCCTGTTAAAAGGCCAGTAATGTTACTCTAGTAATGGTTACTTTACCAAGGAAAAAAAGTATCTGAAATGTCAGAGTAAGGAATGCTTCATGCCAATAACAGAAAAAATAAAAGCAACCTTGAAAAAGATTTGGTTGTGTTACTTGTGTTCTCTTGAAATTTTTTTTTCTTGCTTGAAATTAGCGAAGTTAGGGTTTTTTTCAGCAATTTCATACCCAAGATAAAATAATGTTTAAGACTTTGTGATGGTTGATTTTGAATAAAACTATTTAAAAATTAAAGTTCCTTAATTCCGGGTCTCTGATACATTTACTGGATCTCAGAAGTATGTTTGCAGCAAGAACCCTGTAAATCAGCTCTTTATAAATACTAGACTGAACTTCGACTTTATTGATATGATTCAGGAGAAAAGAATTCTAATGAAACAGTTCTGAGTATTGAACTGCTTAATGGTGTTGTTAAAATCTTCTTGTATGCGGAGAAAACCAAACCGATTCTTCTGTTTGTTTCAACATTACACAAGCACTGTGTAAAGGATTAACTGAAAATATTGTCTAAAACATTTCAAGTAAAAGTTGCTAGCAAGGAACTCCTTTGTTTTTGTTCCTGCCTTGAAGAGTCCTAGAATGTATCTTCCCTCTTTCTCCAGAGAAATAATAATGCACGAGATTGTTTTATAGGTCATGCATTCATGTAACTGTCTATGATTTGACAAGATTGCCCAAAGAAAAAGTGGAGTGAAATCAGCATTTACCCGGGAGGATTTTTGAGCAATGAATCAGTGCTTTTTTGGCCTAGTGGACTGAAGTAATTTAATTGGAGCCATCAACATTTTTGATACTAGTTGACTGAACTAATTAAGTTGATTCAGTTCTGATACCTGTGTTATCATCTTTTTCCAGTTGCTTTCCCTAAATTTTTAAAAGGGACCAGCCTGTATACTGGTGTCCCTGTGCTCCCTGGTGGCATCTCTTGCTCAAATGCTTTTTTGAGGATTCAGATTGCTGCTTAGTGGGCTACAAGTGCTGCAGCAGACAGAACGGGTTCATGTTGAGACCATAACTTTCTGCAGAGTCCCTGTGTCTTCTTCCCTTTAATCCCATTCTAAACCAGTCAGTAGGTGTCTGATCCTGATGTAGCATTATTTCCTGATCCTGATAGCATTATGTCTCTAGAAGGATTTAATGACAGAAATTTGAAGATGGTGTAGCACAGGTCCTTTTTATTAATGGATTTAATCCAAGGGTTCATGTCCTGAAGTGGTAGCAAAACTCATGTTGTGGTCTGAAGTCTTTTGGCCTTCCTTCTCCATTGGCAGCACATGGATTTGTTTGCTTTTTCTTCAGAGCTGCTTCTTGTTAGGACCTCTATTTTATTAAGTAGGCCATGGCTGGGGGAGTTGGAGAGAGATTTACTGAGAACTTGCTGTGCAAGGGCTGTTGTGCCAGTGAAGGCACAACAGTATTGCTCACTTTTGGTGGGACCCTGCAATGATTGTGATGCTCTCTGTTCCCCTTTTTACTTGGGACTATGTTCTTCCTCCTTGTGTTCAATATCTCACTGCAATTGTTTGTATCCAAGATTTGTATTAGTATGTTTTTTTTTAGTTAGGATGATCTCATCACTAATGAACATTTGATGCCTTTGTAATGCTCCTAATGTACACATAGAACAGCTGGAAGAGACTTTTTAAACAAGCATCTTTGTAATATCCTGGATGATCTCAAAGAACATTTAAATACAACAGTGCAGTTACATTGGAAGCTTTAAAGATAAACATTTTTTTTCAAACAATGGCTGAACAGTGTGTGGGGGGTGACATATGGGGTCTCTGCATTTACAATGAATGAAAACTGCAGTAAACTGTCCAAGGAGATTAACTAATAACTGTTAATGGTTAATAGTAAGCACAATTAAAAAATTGGTAGAGGAGAGTACGCTTCTGTGCTGTATTTCTGAATATATTCAATTTGTTACTGCAGCCTTGTTATGCAGAGAAAAGGTGGTTTGTTCTCAACAAGAACTTGGTTCTTTTCAAGCCAAACTTGTGGCACTGGTGGTAGGGCTGGCAGCAGTGGGATTGTCGAACTGCTCTGCCTGGGCTCTCTCTGCTCCTGAGTCAGCTCTGTGCTGTCCTCAGGGCGGGGAGTGGGGGTGTTTGTTATTCCAGTCATATCCAAGCATTGGATACGTTTGTATCCAATTAGAAGATGTCGATTCCACGATTCAGTTGGTCAGTAGGGGGTGGTGGCTTTTCTAAAGCAGGATATGCTCAGGTTTGTGCTTCACCTAGCAGCCTGCCTTGCAGTGTAATGTTAAGCCTGCCTCTGCATTGTATGGCCAGTAAATTATCACAGATCTCTTGAGGTACTAGTGAAAGAATGGGTGTTAACTTCCATTCCATTCAATGAATTTAAACCACTGGTCCACTGACGGGAAGAATACCTTGCAGCCGGGCTCCTGTGTGCTTACGTGAGAACTTTTGAAATCCTAGAAGTGGCTGGTTTTCTCTGAACCATCATGATTGCTAGAGCAAATAAGGGACCCTTGAAAGTGTGTGGCGGGGGTAGTGGAGCCTCCCTTTTTTGCAGCAGCTCGTGTTTGTACTAGGTCAAAAATTAATTTCCTCTTACAGAAGTAGAGTATTGAAGTATTGTTCAAGTATTTTGAGTAACTTGATCTGTGGTTCACCTGGTGGGACAGTCGGACGTAACCACAAAGTAAAACAGCCTGTCAGAATTGGAATATACGGCAGCAAAACGATTTGGTTTACTGGCACAGCTATACGTCCTTACCCAAAAGTACACGAAAAAGCTGACAGAAGCACTTTCTTTTTGTTCATGTAACTTGTGTAACTCTACCCATAACAAGGATTTGCCAGCTAGTTTCCCACAGTGATATGCAATACATTGCAAAAAGAAATGTCCCACTCTACACCAATGTTGAAACTTCCATGCTTTTCCTATGAAGACTTGCTCAATAAATGAGGGGCAACAGTCCTGTCTGGACTCTTGAGCTGGAACCTTTCGCAGTCCGTGTGTTATGCTACAATGTAAGCAAGTGAAAGCCTGAAACATTTGACCTTGTTAAGCTCTACCCAACCATATAGTTTAACTGGGCCCTGCGTTAGTTTCTTTGCTTGTTTTTGTTTGTATTAAGGTGCTACTTGTTTAACATCTAAGTTTTTTCAGTCCCTACCTCTTGTTTTTTCCCTCAAATCAAAACCTGATATTACCTCCTAACTACAAATATGCCAAAATGGATTGCTTACATGGTGTTTTCGTCTACAAAAATAATAGTAGTAATTTAAGAAAAAGGGCATGTACGATGCATAGCAGTGGCCACTTTCAGGCTGTTAAAAATTCCACCAAACCAGATGAATTGCCACCACCAAGTGCTGACTCAATGATAGCTTTTATGGGTTCTTTGAATGTTTAACAGGAAGAGAGATTACTCATTCCCCCACCTTTCTGGGGGACTGTTTGAAAGCTTGCAAATCATGTGCGAGGCCCGTCAGACTGCTGACTGCACTGCAGAGTTATTTTGCATCTAGTAAGTTCCAGGATATTGTGACTGTTTTCTGAATAACACTGTCCTTTACTGATTGTACTTGAAAACAAATAGTGCTGTTCTAAGTGTTGCCAAGTCACTTGGAAAGTCTCACTGAAAGGTTTCTCACTGCTTATCCCATATGTAGTGCTGGGGTGTTGGTTGTTCTTTTTGTTGGAAGCAAAAAGCCATCCTGCGCACTGAGATCTCTGCTTCCAGTTAAGTCAGGGGACAAGAAAGCTTCTGTGATCTTGCACTTTTACATTTAGTTAGCATTTTGTGGTTAGTTTTTACAGAATGTACCTGCATTTTTTTTCCTGAAGTCTTTTTCATTTGCTTGTTGAAGAAGTAGCAAAAGGAGTTTTCCTGTGCTGGAAAAGACAAGGAATTGTACTCCGGCACTGGCTGTCGGGTCCCCCATGTGTTCCCTGCCATCTGTAGCGTCAAGAGGGCTCATGCTTCCTCTGTGCAAGCCCTTAAATGGGACTTGAACCTTTGCCATACAGAGGGATGGATTTCTACACCTGTGGGGTCTCTGAAAGGGAAGTACTACAGATGTGCGTGTGAATATTTTATATTTTTGTGAAACCTGAATCCCTGAGACTTTTTTCCATGCAGCAATGATACTAAGATGCATGCCTTATAAAGGCTGCGTTAGCACTGGGCACAAATGACTTATTTCCTGAGTTAAAACTCCCTTCCCCAACTTCCCTTAAAAAAAAAAGTTAATAAAAGATGATTTGAGGAGAAGAGCCATTGTGATTTCATATGGAGGCCATCTCAGTTCTCCTTTTATATCTGCTGCTCGCCTGGGAGTATACGCTGTATTCGTGTCCAGAGCTTGAATTGTTTTCAGCTTCTTATTAGTTTTGAAAATGCATTTAGCAGTTAACTGCCAATGTGCATGCTCCTTCTTGTTACAGCTAACAAGCAGCTGGGCAGTACATTAAGAAAATGGGGAATCAGTTAACTCTTGTAGAACCACATCTCTGTATTTCTGCAGTTGCCCTTGTAGAACTATATGGGCAAAAATCCTGTAGGGCTTAATAAGGGAAGAAATGAGCAAAAGGAAGTCATGGAGGAGAAAATCTTTTGGTGTTCTGGCAGGGAAGAAGGGCTGTGGTGAGCAAAGTGTCAGTTGTTGCCCAGATATCAAGGAGATGAGTGGTGGCATTTAGTAAGAAACTCCTTAAATAGAACTTTACCTCTGGAGGAATGGAAAGAGATATATTAGTGAGTGATTCATTTCAGTGCTCTGATGTTGCAGATGGTCTTTTGAGAGACCTTTCCTAAGTGAGCAATTTTACTTTTTCATTGAGAATGATTTTGGTTTGGTGTGGGGTTTGTTTTATTTTTGGTGGGCAGAAAAGAACCTCAAGGATACTAGTAAGTGTTTTATTTTACAATTGAATATGTATCCCTTTATGTTACTTTAACAGTTTTGAGAATCTTGTAACTGGACTTACTCTGTCAAAATTTACATTGTAAATAATCAAACTAATGCCTGTCTGCTGATGGGCCTTTTTCTTTTCAGTGAGGATGAGGCGCAAGTATAGGAGATATACGGCCAAATCTTTTTACATGTGGCTGCCATCTGCATGAGCTAAATTACCGCCTATGAATCAGACGTACAATATGCAAGCTCTGCTCTGTATAAAGATCTGCTCTCAACTTGTTTAGAGTCATCCTTTCTCACTGTCCATTTAGTCCTTTCTCTGGCAAATCTCATCTGGATTCTTGCCTGATTAAGGACTAAGAGCTTGACCCTGTGAGATAATAAAACCCCAATATCCCTGCAAGAATCTGAAAATTTCAATGGGAGTTGAAGGCAGTGTGTGCTGCTAAAGTCTTCAGCATGAATGCTGGGTTTAAGGTAATGATTTCAGGACTTGGCTGTGTTTCAGTATACATACTGGCCTGAACTTGATTAAGCTGTGAGTATATTACTATGATTTCAATCCTCTATGGAAAGGGAAACACATAGTCTCTCTGTGGATTTTGTGGCTTATTTAGAATGAATTTTCATTTTCTGAATGTGTATATTGAGATGTTTCTCACCAGAAAATTTCAGTTTATTGGTACTCATACTTTTTTAGGAGCTGTTTTTCTAAAAGCAGGGATCCAAGAGCAGATTGCTTTGGGAAGTGGAGGCCATGAAATTGTAAGAACTAGGAAGGGTCGTAACTTCGACTCTTATTGCACACAGCCTTCCAAAATGATTCACTGTTTCCTTAAAAGATCCAGTATCTCCATGTTTTTGTTAGAAACAA
The DNA here is from genome assembly GCA_013390105.1 of Tichodroma muraria. Taxonomy (NCBI): domain Eukaryota; kingdom Metazoa; phylum Chordata; class Aves; order Passeriformes; family Sittidae; genus Tichodroma; species Tichodroma muraria. Next base: position 39,389 of record WAAG01084038.1, on the reverse strand, counting down.
AGAAATGCAAAGCTAATTATCACATCCAGGAAGAAAACACATTACTGAATTACACCATATAATGAGATAATGAGCACAGTTGGATAATGACCTTCAGCTCTGTGTGGGTAATGCTCTTTAGACTTTATTTTAATAGAGTGGACTACCCAAACTCAAGGTTTACAAAGAAAAAGGAATTCCCACAGAACCTCCCAGTTTAGAAGGGGGAAAGAAATTTTGAAATGCTCACATAACATCCAAATTACCTTTTAATTAAAAACTGGGTAAGTATAAAATACATTTTAACTTGCAATTAATTTCTAATATAAGAAAAAACTGTTCTTTAATTTTATATTACTGCTTATAGGGTTCTTTTTGGAATGCTGTTGCACCTAGGCACAAGAAGGGGTGTGAAATTCAGTTTTAGGTTGAAAGAATTACCCCTAAAAGACAAAACTTTCTTGATTTGAAGGCTACAGCATAGCTACAGGATGCCTACCAAGGAAAGTCACTTTTTATTGAAAAGCTTACCCCAAACACAGGTAGCATTTAATTAAAGCAAGATTACAAAAAAAAAAAAAAAAGTAAAAAAAAAAAAAAAAAAAAAAAAAAAGTCACCTAAAAATCTAGGTAGTTTTCTGGTGGTAATGCTCTTTCAGTCTTTCAAGACCAGCACTCCTGTTTCTGTAAACTTTTTTGGTGCATATACTTCTTTGCACCTATAATTGGCTCCATACAAGGTTCACAGGGCTGGGTGTCACTGTGATTGCACACTTTGTGGTATCTAGTCAAACAGATAACACTTGTGGTGTGTTTACAAGCATGATGTATTTTATCTTCCTGCAACATGGACTTCTGCTGTGATGACCTAGTGACACACAGTGTTTATACAGATAGGAATAGTCAAGCTTGGATGCTTTGTGAGCCAGAACAGATTGCAAAGGCCCAAGTGTTGCAGCCCCAAAGAGGTTATAATGAAAAAAGATGTGAAACAAAAACTAGTAAAAATGTTCTTGTGCACTCTGATGCATATTCAAGATAGTGGTGTGAACCAGTAAGTTTGTGGTCACTTTTCCTGTAGAGACTGAAGGAAGAAAGATGGGATTTGACTGAGAAAAGAAATGTGAAGCTGTGAAAAGAAAGAGTAGAAGGCAAAGGCTGTGAAGGAAAGGAAGGAAATAATGTAATTTCTGGTATCTAGTCTGTGTTATACAGTTTGTGGTTATCACAGGTACATAGGGGAGGGCAGGAATGAGGGAGGAATAAGGACTTCCTCCTTACCTGTAAATGCCTTTGACTGGCTTCAGCTGAGGAAGTCTCCTAGCCTGTGTGGAAAGGACTGGTGGGATGCAGTGCCTGGAGAAGAGCACCCTCAGCCCCTTGACTGAAGCACCGAGCTGCGTGGCGTGGCCGACGCACTGGAGGGAAGGGATGCCATCCAGAGGGACACTGGCAGGCTGGAGAGGTCAGCAAGTCTGGAGGAGGCCACGTAGTTGGTAAGGGGACTAGAAAACACCTTCCCTCTGAAGAAGAGCTGAGAAAGTTGGGGCTGTTCAGTCTGGAGAAGAGAAGGTTGCATAGAGGCCTGAGAGTATCTGAAGGGGGCCTACAAGAAAGTCAGAGAAGGACTCTTCATTCAGGAAGTGTAGTGACAGAACAAGGAGTAATGGGTTCAAACTGAAAGAGGAGAAGTTTAGGTTGCATGTATGGAAGAGATTCTTTACTGTGAGGGTGGTGAGATACTGGAACAGGTTGCCCAGGGAAGTTGTGGATGCCCTGTCCCTGGCAGTTTTCAAGGCCTGGTTGGATGGGGTTTTGAGCAACCTGGAGTAGTGGGAGATGTCTCTGCCCGTGGCAGGGGCGTTGGAACTAGATGATCTTTAAGGTCTCTTCCAACCTAAACCATTCTATCGTTCTGTGATTCTAAGAGGAGGGAGCATACATCCATTTTCCTGGCAATTGATAGAAAATAATCTTTCTAGTCCCAATTTTCCTTATATAATTCTGAGATTTAAATTCCATTTAAGTCTGTGACACTCTGTTGTTTCTCATGTTACTGTGTTTCAGGGCTGGACTACTGGGTTCAGGGGAGTGGAAGATCAGGCAGGACGTGGAACATATGCTATACTGTGGCACTCTGGCCAGGTGTTGTTTGATTGCATACTCCTACCATCAGTTTCCCCTCCATTAAGTGTGTTTTGCAATGTCTTTTTGTAACTGGTATTTTTCATGCAAAACATGGAAAGAGAACCTGCTGTGTTCGGTATAAGGGGTTAATTTGAAGGCTCATTTAAAAGCTACCAAATTATTTGCCTTAGGACAAGCTCACTTTTTCAGCTGCTAAATTTCTTTTGCCCTATAAATTAGTGGTAATAATGTTACTAGGTTATAAAAGGGGAAAGTATAGCAATGGAGCCATGTTAGTACAAACCATTTATCTTAAGTGCTAAGCTGCACTTTAAATGATACTTATGTATTTAGGAAACCAGGGCCAAGCATTTCAGAAGTCTCGGATCCTCAACCTCTTGGAAATACTCTGAAAAATATTTGTCTAGGTTTATGCACCTGGAATTTCTGGTTTAAGTAATCTTACTTTGAGATAACTTCACTGTGATGATGGCAATACTGAGCTGTGGTGTAATGGCCTGTGGTCCTGTGGAAGGTGGGTTGGTTGTTTTTCAAATGTCAGTATTAGAGTAACAGCTGAGTTTAATATGTAACATCACACTTTGAAAACAGGTTCTGTTTAGAGTGTGGTGTAAGCACTGAGCTTGTTAAAATCCAGGTATTGTTTTTGTTGCTTCTGGTCAGTCTTTTTGTGTAAATGTTCAAAATAGAGATTTTTGAGGTCACTTGATCTCTGTGCTTGTATTCCACTCATCCTGTTGAGTCAGCCTTATTGAGAGGGCAAAGATCAGTTTCTTACAGCTTGGGGAGGAAAAAACAAAGATGGTTTCTGCTTTTCATAGCTATAAGCCAAAAGTGGATGACTTGAAGATCTTTGTTTATTTGTCTGAATATTGACAGTTTTACAGAATTAGCAGCAAAAGATGAGAAAAAACATGCACTTGATGTGTACAGATATTGTGCTCAGCAAACAAAGCTCTGGACAATACTGATGAGATGTTTGTGTATTTATTAGGCCTTTTTATGGTGAAAACCCATAGATTTATCTGTTTATGATTAGATGGTTTCAGAGCTAGTCTGAGTTACAGGTGGTTTTGTTCCTGTAGAAAACTTTATCTTCCTTTGAGTCAACAAACTGCATATCAAGTCATCATGTGCAATAAAACCCAGTCATGGCAAGGAATTTGGGTTCTTTTTCTGGTCACTCAAATTCTGTGCTGATGATTCAAAGTTCGTGGTCCCCAGCTCTATATGAGATGGATATGATTGATCACCTCTCTGTACTGGAGAGGCTGGTGTCTTTAAGAGAGGTACCTGGCAGCAGGTGGTCATTTTGGCATGGCTCCAACAGTCAGTTGGGTAGAATGGATGCTGGCATTGAAATACATGCAGAAACAACATGCTTTAATCCTACTTTGGTCTACTTTTGAACATTTGGGCTTTCATCTGTATTTAATATTCAGTCTCTGTAAGTGTAGATGGCCTCTTGACTTAGTCTGCTCTTTTGCACCATATCTTCTTTTTCTGCCTGGAAGCTTCTTATGGACAGATTTAGACGAGTTTGGTTGTTTGTTCAGGACTTTCTGGGATCTATGAGCTTGGTTAAAGCTGTTGTTACTGATCTTGGGTAGTTTACAGGTGTTTGGAGGTCCAGGAGAAATGTCCATGTGCTGCATAGATGCAGGTGCTACATTGCTGCATTAGAATGACAGTACTGCTGCTTTTGAAGAAAAGCATTGGACATTTCAGATCATAATTCTCAGGTCGTTTGTGGTGGGGTGTTTTTTTTTTGGTTTTTTGTTTGTTTGTTTGGGTTTTAATATTGACCTACATATTTGTAAATTTCTCCCTGGACATACTGTGACATTTTAGCAAATCACCCTGTTTCATTAGTTATGTAGGTGAGGTTCTGTGTGGTGTGATAAGTTATTTCAGGTCTTGGAACAGAACAGTGATCTTGCAAGGGGGATGCATAGAGAAGTTCTGTGTGCAGCAGTTTTCAGATCTGTAGCATCTTGTATACGTACAGCTTGTCCCATAAGAGCATGCTATAGCAGTAACCTGAGATTATGAAAATCTGTAACCCAGACAGGATTTACTCAGAATCTGTTTAATCAGAACAGTAAACAAAACTTCTTGATCTTCTTTTTTAGTTTTTTTGTTTGTTTGTTTGTTTGTTTTTTAATAGCAGTTCTACCCTCACCTTTCTACCCTACCCTGAAAGCTAGAGGTAAGTCTAACTTGGACTGAGAACTGAGCTGGTAAAAGTATTGTATGGCTCCTTCAGTCTCCTTGAAAAATGATCCTGAATTAAAAGCATTATATTAATTCAACAGTAGTAAATGACTTCATGGTGTCCAGAGGACTGTGCCATGAGGTCCTAAATATGTAAATAGATTGAAGTGACATTGTATGCACTTAATAAATTATTAAACTAGTTCAGATTTCTCCCACATCAGGTCTAATACTGCTACATCTAAGGTGATTCTTTGGAGTGCAGCTGTAAATGTGCTTTCCAGGAGTTGAACACAGGAAGTGGAGATGAGGCAAGGGGAGTGCAGAAATGCAGTGTGGTTACCACTTAAAAAGGGGGTAGATCCAGTTTTGCATTCCATATGACGTGTTAAGAGTGGGCTTACAGGAACACTGATTAGGAATGCAATTTTAGGGGACCATGTGTCATGACTGCAATGCCCTGCCATTGTAAATGGTGTGCTTAGCAGTGCTGAGGAAATTAAATTAAATTCCTTCAGGAAAAGCTTTTATGTTAAAGAACAGTCTCTTGCATGCTCTTCAAAAGTGAAACAAATACCTTTATATGACTCAAGTGTGATTGATCTCACTTCCACTGAATGTTTTGTTAACATCTAGATGAGATAGCCGTGGAGAACATGTATGCGTATACACAAACATTTACGTATACACATATGTACGTACATAGAACATAGTGAGGCGTTGCATGAAGTCTTTTTGATAATCAGAGCAGTTGTTAAGCTATGACTATTTGTGTTCTCCAGCATGGAAATATTTATTCAAAGTGAAAATGCATGAGGAGATTTTGAAAGTGGTAGTTTGTGTCACTATTGTGCTTATGAGGGACTAAAAGGAAACTGTGTCCACGCAGTCAGCACATTTTCTAAAATCAACAGTATTATGTCATTCTAGGAAGGTCTTTTCACATTCAGTCCGTGAGGTTTTACAAGCACAATCAAGTCTGAAGGCTCCCTGCTGCCCATAGTAGGGGCAGAAGTGCAGGTTATTCCAGTGCTCTTGGTGACAAACCTTCCTTCATGCTCTCAAGTGCCCCAAAGGCCAACAGAAACCTTCTTAGTCTCTTTACTGCTGGGTTACTTTCCTGTCATGTTAGTGAGTTGAATCAGCTCATGGGGAAGGCAGGTTTGATGAGCATCAAAAGAGGCATAAGATAGCTGGAAGGTGTTGGTGGGAAGGAGGAAGGTGGAGAGAATGAGGCACCCTGGGTTTGGCTGTGGTTAGATGTTGGATGATTCATCATCTCATAAACCTGCAGTGTTAGGTTTTATTGTTTTTTCATTACCTGTAGAAACAGCTGTGTATGTATAGCTCTGTCAAACCTACCATCCCACAGATTTGTTCACTTGGGTCCATCTCCATTCAGATGATGTGACCCCTGTCTATGTGAAGCTGAGAGCCGTGCCCTGGGTGCCAGGCACAGCATTTGTCCCCTGCCAAACAGCCACCAGGGCCTGGGGGCCTGTCCTGGCTAGGCCGGTGCTTCTGAGCAAGCTTCAAATAATATCCAGGCATGAAGTCCCAGTGCCCACAACTGCCTTGCCTTGGGGCATTCCTCAGCACTGGGGCTGACATGGTATTTCCTAGTCTTCTTTAGAACTTTGAAAAACTTTTGAGCACAGAGTCTTTGCTAGTTAAAACCAAACTAGGTAATACATATTCAGAAGTCTGAAGAGGAAACCTGTAGCAGGGCATATTCCAGGATTGATTTCCTTGCTGATTCTACAGCAGAGGGCAAGAAACAGTTGGTTGACTGAGTGGTGTCTGTGCAACAGTACAGTAGTTTTTGCCTTTTTTTCTTTATTTTTTAAGTATCTCTTTTTGTATTTTTCAAGACAAGACTGAAGCTTTTCAGTGTTTTGTGGAGGGAAATTTTGTCTTGCTTGAGCACTTGATAAGGATCAGTTTTCAAGGTTTGTTCAGTGAGACATTTAGTGATAGTGAACTCATCCTTAAAGGGTCATCTACAGGAATTCAGCCTTCAATTGAACTTGTAATCTTATTATTTTTAATTAGGAGAAAGCTGGTATGCTTTCAGTTATGGAGCCGTTTTTCCCTAAGTTTTTCTCCTTCCCTTTGACTTTTGCTGCTTCTGAGATCCCCACTTTTTGGGGATGATGGCATTTGATGGGACTGAGGCAAGCGGTTGCCAACTGCTGCAGCTGAAAGCCTGAGGAACAAAGGCACGTTTCTTTATTTCACGAAGGGTCCTGTCCACTGATGAGGATTTTCAATCCCTTTGCAGCTGAGGAACTGGGGAAAGCAACCCCAGCATGTCCTGGTCCGGCTGGCAGCATGTGGATCACGTGTTTCAATGCCGCTGCTCTCGTTCCAATACTGCATCCAGCAGTGGTGTTTATCAGATCTTCTGACACACAGCACTGAGCAGATGTTCCCTTTTTTAGTATGGAGTGATGTTTCTGACGTGCAAACTGAGATTAGGAAAGGGAAGGCTTTCAAAGTTTCATGCTCGAGTGAAGCACCTATATGTCAGTTTCTGACAGGCAGATCTAAGGGGAGGAGAAACCAAACGCCAAACCAAAAAGCCTTCTCCAGCTGTTTTTCACTGAGTGCCTCGTGTCGCAGGCGGAATCCACACGCTTCAGTACTGGCCAAGGATTAGAGGCAGTGACTGCTAGCCTGTTTTTCTGATGGGCTAGTCACAAATGGCAAGGCTCCCGTGCAGCCCTGGGCCCAGTGACGAAGTTCAAGCAGAAGATGATTGCAGGAAGTTGCTGTTGAGTTGACAGCTGTACCATCTGGTACTCTGCATTTATGTGGCTGTCAGAACGATGTTTTTGAAAGGAAATCACCTCTCTCTAACTCTCCAGATGTGGTTGCATCCAATATGAACCAGCATCCAGAATTCATTGTTCCCTCTCTGAAGACCAAAATATGAATTGCTGATAATTGAATTGTCAGATAATAACAAGATATCTTATTGAAATAAAAGCCCTGTGTATGCAGGTGTAGTGAATGCCAAGTGTTGATGAAGCTTAGGGGACTAGGTAGGAATGGTTAAATGGAATAATAGGGGCTGGCTAGGAAAGAAAACCAACTATCGAGAAGGAAAGGAGCTCATAGAGGTGGTTAAAAAAAAAGGGTACAAACAGAACTCCTGTAAGTTCAGTGTGTCTTTGTGAAGAAAAGGAAGCAGCTTGGGCCAGATAAAAGAAAATAAATAAAAGGAAAACTTTGGCTATGCTTTTACTTTGAAGCTTGGGTAACTTGTCAAAAATAATGCTAATGTTATGAATTAAAAGAAAATCTGTTAATGATTTGTGGAATTGTGTGATACTGTAATTGTTTAGGAACGTTTGTGAAGTATCTAATAGATCCAGTAAAAGCAGTTGGAAAATTTTCTAAATTGCAAGAGTAGCTATCAACTCTGTGGTTGAGATGGCCCCTAAACACAAAACACCTCTAAATCTCTCCTGATGTCACTGAGGTTGCTCTCATTAGTCACCAGAGAAGATATAAACTCTTCATTGCATGGTAGTGCCCCTTGGACAACCAATATAACACTGTATTTTTGGGCAAAAGATGGCTGCATATGTAGTTCCAAATGAAGGTCAGTAGGGATCAAGCATGTGACAGCTACTTGCAATTCTGAAAAACTGCCATGGGGTATTTTTAATCATTATGTTTAAGAAAGGATAAAAAAAAAAAAGAAAAACAAAATCTATCTATGCCAAAAATCTTACTCCCTGCCCCCCGATCTAGTGTATGCATTCTATAGTCTTACTATTACTACATATTTTGGTACCTTCATCTGTACTATTGATACTGCCTGAGATGGGATTCCAACACTTCCTGTGTTGGTTTGAACATCATTAGAACTTGTATCAGCACTTTCAAGAATACCCATGAGAATGCAAAGAACTGAAGTACATCTTTGCAATTTAAATGGGTAACATTTTACTGAGAGAGACTCAGAAGACTTGTTTCCTTAGATAAGCCCAGATTGCTGAAGTTTACATGTGTGTTTTTGTGCATGCTCTTTGATGAATTCTTCTATGGTTGATTGTGAAAGCAAGTATGGTTCTCTCTCTTTGCCTCCTGAAACTGATTTTATGAAATCTGGGATTTCTTTCTTTGTCATCTTTAATATACCAAATTTTAGGAATACAGTAAAAGCAGTAGTGTGGGGTGGGTGGTTTGATGAGTTCTAATACTGATTTATTAAAAATACAATGGGTTTGAAACCTGTTTTAGAGTTTTTTGCTCTAAGCAGGCATTAAATTTTTATACTTTTTTTTTTCCCCTTTTGGCCCCAATACAGAGCTCTCATGTAAACCAAGCAGAATGCTTCCTGTTGTTTTCTGATAAAAAGTGCACTTCCATTCATTGTTTGCCTGCAATTTCCTATCTTTCTATGGTAAAGAGAGGTAAATCTGAGACAATTTATGGGCTACCTCTTGGGAAAATACTTCTACAACATGAGGTTTAATGTTTTTGGGAATGATGAATAAGGAAATGTTAGAAATAGTTTATGTTTGTTCATTTCTTCTCTTTGCACAATCACTTTGCTGAAGACAGCTTCATCCATTAACCGAGATGAAACTTGAATGCTAAATTTGCTTCTTGTGTTAAGGCACATTGTTCCTTTGCATTTTAGGTAGTGCTTGTTCCTGAAATAGTTTTGTATCTTTTACAGTCTTGATAAAAGTTTGTGATTTGAGTCAGGCATTTCTGAAATACAGCCCTGCCTGGGGGGCAGGGAAGCCCTCAGTCTAACATTGACCACTGTTTAAAAAAGAATGGGTGCTTCATGGGACAGATTTGTGCAAGAGAATCATATGCATTTTTAGACTAGTTGCTTGAATCTTGGGGGTTATTTCTAGTACTAAGGGGTAACAAAGGGAAAAAGTCAACAACCCTTTTTGAAACATTTGTGGACCACTTTGTTTTCAGTTCTTTGACATGGAAACTAGAAATTGTGCTTTCTGGATGTGTTTAAATGAAAGTCAATGCATACGTGCTGTTCTGTTTATGAGTATTGAAGAGATGCTCCTATATTAGTGGAAATGTTTTCCAAATGCTGGCTTGAGAGAAGGAATGGGAAGAGAGTGAGAGCGTATGCGGATGAGTTAGCACATTCAGGCATGGAAAAATACTAGAGAAGAGCTCCTGTTAGCACTGTTTTGCTGCAAACCTCAAGAGAAGGTAAGGCTCTGACAGTACTTCTGGTCAGAAAGAAGCACAGCAGAGGTTACATAAAATGTAGCTCTGTGGTGGAGTACATCTGCTTTTGAAAGACTTCTTTGTTTTCCAGGTGCAGATGTTTGTTTTCTAAGATTATGCCTCATGGGTAGCAACGTCTTGAGATTGCGCTCAGCGGATGTTAAACCAAACAGGTTTTTCATTCGTTGCCTTTTCTGTTTAATTAGCTGAATACATGTATAAACAAGACACCTGGAGTTTCTTCTGTTAGGCAAGATACTTAACTGATTGACACTGCCTATCTTTGCCTTGCTTGCTTAGGTATGGAAATAGTTTTGCTGTATAACAAATGAGTATGGCTTTATAATTTGCAATTTTTCATTAAATGGATATTTTAGGTTTAATTCATAATTTCTAAGCAGCAGTACATTACTACAGCAGTTGAGTTTTATTTGATAGTTAACCTTTCCAATTAAACTTGCATCAGTTTTATGTCCTGATAAGGACAAAAGATCAAAAGAAGCTTATTTTTTGAAAAAATGAAAGAAGGAATTTCTGCTTTAAAAATGTAATTTGAATTTTTTCCTACATGGAAAAAACTGTGAGGTCCATGCAGGTAACACTTGAAATTAGATCATCTCTGCTAAACAGGGATAAACTTTGTGCTTTTACCAGTGGCTGGGAGCCATGGGAGTGGATGTTTTGCAACACATCCACCAGAGAGGCATAAAAAATTATTTTGCTTAGAAGGAGAAGCCAGCATCAGGAGTTGGTACCAAGCATAACAGCAACCTAAAAAGGTATGGGGCATGTCATCTGAATGATTCCCAGTGGGCAGGCAGATGATGTTAGATAGACTTTACTGTGTATAACAGAAATGTCTAGAAAAATAGAGGATCGAATGACATAGCAGATTAAGTGTAATCTAATGTGCTGAAACATATGAATAGTTTGGTCCATACATGGAATAAGTCTGGACAGAGTTGATAATAGTGGAATGGGAATTAATTGGGGGATAATGGTTGGGGGTAGGCAGCACATGGAGCAAGGGTCTAATTGCACATAGCATTAGCACCAGATGTCAGTGTAAAGGTGAAGACTGTAGGTTAATGTGTAGTTCCAGAGAATTTTTTTTCTTCCTTGAAGAAAGGGGAAGGGTTCAGGGATGGGTGTTGTGGAGTTAGTGGAGGTTAGTGAGCTTGGTACACTGGAATGGGAAACCCCTGCTGAGTTTTTGCAAAAGCACATGTTTTTAGTTAGTACAGCTTGTATGTTTTAACTCCTTCTGCAACCAAATCTTGCCACCTCTACTGGATATTTCTTCAGGATATATTTTTTCTCTTCTCAGTAGAAGTTTTATAGCTCATTCAATTCAAAGAGATATCTGTGGAGTCTGGTATCTTGGGTGTTTTGGTTGGTTGGATTGGTTTGTTTTTTCAGAACAGCCAAAATTAGTCCATGTTCATGAATCTTCTCCCTGCAATTTTAAACCTCTCACCCTTGCTCCAATGGTGATTCAGTCAAAAGTAGCTCCACCATGAAAAATACGTGCTAGATGTGACAGTAAATAAACTCCCTGAAAATTAAGGATCTGAAGAGAAATATGTAGATTTATACAAATATAAAATGCTTTAGACAGTCATCTTTAGTTTTCTCCAGGTCAGTATGAAGGTCTGGTATTCTCTATGCTGCATCTTACTTACAGTAGTCGCACTTTTTCAGAGGGAAAAATCATGTCATCCAGGAGTAATCTTGGACAGCCCTGCTCCTTGTGGTTGCTGATCATCATGGAGGTGCTTCTCCTATCCCTGGGCAGAAACACTGAGGGTTCCTCTATGCTCTTGTCTCTCGACACAAAGCCATGTAATATTTCCTACCATCTGATCTTGTCTTTTTCATCTCTCAAGGCTGCTTGCCAGAATGAGCTGGTCCTGAGCATTGATGTCTTGCTCAAGTGCTTCCTTAGGAGTGTGAAACTGGTTTTTTCATGGTCATCTGTACTGAAAGCTGCTTTCCGTATTAATAGTGGAGGTTCTCCATTATCCTCTACACTCAAATTACTAGGAATTTGGCTTTCCAAGTGGTCTTCTGTGAAGGGGTGTACAGGAAGGAATTTAGTATTTACTGTTAGAGAGACACCCATATTGAATAAGTAGTAGTGACTGACATTTTGTCTGGGAGTGATAGGTGTCACTTCTCTCTGTAAATTCTTATTTGCCTCAACTCTTGTGTATATTTTTTGGTATAAATGCTTCCCTCAGTGAGAAACCCTTTATGAGAGGAAGGTTGTGTAGGTAGTAACAATTGCTCCATGTAGAACTGTGGTCCTTTGCCCCTGCACTTGTATCTTCAGAAGTGAGTGATGATCATGGGAAGAAGTTATTTCTGAGTCTTACTCAGGTGCTCTGTGAAGCTTTTTAGTTCAAGAGAAAATGATTTCCCCTTCCCATTGTCATTCAGAAGTAGGTTTGTTTCAGCCATTGTTGTCACTAAGAGATTTAAGAGAATGCCCTTAAATTAACCTTCTCTGCAAGAACTTCCGTGAAAGTCTGTCATTTGGGCACACTGAAATCTCTGCTTTAGTTAGCCTCCACTACATCTTGATATGCCTTTCAGCATAAGGTGATGAATTCTAGCAGGATCTGCAGTAATTTATATTACTTTGTACCTGACAGCATAGAGATCCCTTGTGTTCCTCAAGTCTGGATTCTGATTTTTTTGTTTTTATATATAATGACTAGATTAGTGTTATTCCCTCATTCAAAAATCCGTTACAATAAATCTGTCCTTCTTCTGAGCAATGTTCTATCCCATTGGTGTGGCTTGTACCCTCTGCTATGGCATATGGGTACTGTGCTAATGTGCTGTGGAGCCTCCAGCACAGATTCACGCAATTTGCGGGAGCTGCTCGTGCTTTTCAGCTGACAATACTGCAGAAATCACAGTTATTAATTGGTCTTGGGTTGTTGTGTTATCCCCCTTAGTCTTAAGGGGGGGATAACATTTCCCTTCATTTCTGCTACCTTCTTAGAGCAGAACACGTGTTACTCATTAGTAGCATGGATGATATGGGAAACAATAATGTTGAAGTTGTGTTGAATATGTTCCAGATGGACATAGCTACACAGTATCATACAAGGTTGGGTCTGCACTGATTTCCTTTAGAATATTAATTGGAAGTGAAAAATAGTTTAATACTCAACAATTCTCTAGAATTCCGAATTCACTAAACATTTGCAATAAACATTATATTCTAAAATATATACCTAATAATTGGTTATTATAGAACTGCCTAATCTGCTTTCCATCCTCTAAAGGCATTAAGCAACTAAACTTTGATTGGGGTAGGAGCCAGGATTTGCTAACAAGATTAAGTGGTTACATGCTCCAAAGTCAAACAAAAGCCCAAGGATGGCTGTGTGTGCGCACTTAAATTCTCAGCAGAGAAGGCACTAAAGGCTTGTGACCACACTAGGATGGATAAACTGGAAGATATCTTTTACCCTTTAAGCGCTTTGATGGGGATGGAGATGCAGGAGAATATCTGTACATATTTAGAGCTGGTAAGGCAATCTTGATGTATTAACTGGATGTGGATAATAATGAATTTTGGCAGGATGTTGGTGTCTCTGATGCAGGTGAGTTTGGCAGGAACAGAGTGTGAGGCTGGAGTGGGAAACTGGCAAAGCCTCATCCTGGGGTTTGTGGAGGGCAGAGCAACAGTAAAGCTCAGGCAAGATGAGGCTGTGGTTTCATGCTAGCTTTCAAGTGTAAGTAGGTGGTGTGGAGGTGATAAACAATCAGATTAGTAGTGTCCTAGGGCAGACTTTGTGGGTTTTCTTTCAGAGTGGTAAATATGCATTTTGTAGGATTTAAACTATGTAGAGGAAGTAGTTGGCTTTCTAGTCAGAGAGAAGTGGCAGGAAGGAAGGAAGACCAAGATGAAGGATTTATGAGGGAGCCAAAAGTTGCTAATTTGGATAGAGGAGAGCTCTTGCAGCTCCCACTGGAGTGACAGTGCTTTGTGACAGCATCCACCTTTGAGTGGAGCAGATCTGCCAGTGCAGTAGGAAGGGCTGGAAAGAAATGCGGTTAATGAATATTGAGCAAATAGCTCCAGCATTGCTGTGGTGCACACAGTGTAAGAATAAACAAAAGTACAGCATATGCAGAAGAGGTGCAGAGGGAGCTGCCTTGTGCCATTTACAGGCTGAGCATTCAGTGGTCTTAGTGATCTAGAAATAAGTTGTCTTTTCACTTGGTGCTACCTGCAGGCATGCCAGTGTATGTGGTGGGCATGACACCGCACCCAGGTTAGTGGTTGGGCAAATATGCCAGTATCAGTGCATGAGCACTGCAGTTTGATGTTGCCAGTGTAAGAGAAACGATGATTGTGGGAGTCTTGAGTTGCTGGGAAGGGCCCAGGACATACCTGCTTAGGTACCTGTGTGAAACTTGGCAAAAATTTGACAGCTGGAGTAACCTCTCAGTTATTTGCCCCCACAACATGCCTTGTACACAGGCAGTCTCACAACTCATGTGATCTGATTGCAATGGAGCGTCCTCCAGATACTCTGATCGTTGGTTCAGATTTACAGGGATGTATCCCTTTCTCTTACAAGGCTGGTCTGAAAGGAAGTCTATCAGAGGCAGTTATTCCCCCAAAATACTGGTTTCTTGGACTGACTGGCTTAGAGCAGCTCTGTACACCCCTTCTCTCCAAGCAGAGCTGACAGAGGGGACAATGCCCCAGGCTGCCGGGGTGTGCAGGCAGAAGCTGTGCAGCTGCGCTGCTGGAAGAGTGGATCTACGCCACTGCTCGGGACTGGCACAGCACATGGGCTTGCTGCCAGCAGGGTGACAGGATTTCTGCTGGAGATCTGGCCCCTGTCCAGCCAGGGTGGAGTGCAGGCAGAGCAGGCATGCCTCATTCTGTCCGTCCGTGTGCAGATAAGCTCAGCTGCACACAGTTATCCAGGATGTGAACTTCTGCTCCCTCTGGGACCGTTTCCATCTTGCATGTTGGGCAGAACAGAGCGATTTCTTCATGTGTATTTGAGGTGCCAGCAAAGGAGGCAGTTACGGCCTGAACAAAACAGTCACAATCATCTTCCCCTTGTAGGATGTGAGGGGAAAGTCCAGATGTCTTCTACTCTAGTGTATTAAATTTCTTCACAGTAAATAGCAGCTGAAGGCTGGAGGGGAGGATTGGTAGGTGTCCTGCATGGGAATCGGTGTTCACAAGGAAATCACAAGGGAGGTGTTTGCTCTTTCTCCTGAACCTTTGCTAAGTAAAGTGCACATTTTTGTCAGCAGCTCCATTTCTGGTTTTGTTCAGTCTTGCACCCTGTTCTTTGTGGGTGAGTGTGTGTTAAGATTGAAACATCTTAACCATCAGCTCCCTTCTGTCTGACAAGAAACAATGCAATGAACAAGTGCTCCTTTCCTTCCTAGCCAAAGAAATGCTTGTGGAGTTTAGAGAAGTGTTTTGTGCAGCTTGTATAACATGGTGTGCTGTAGGACTTACACATCACTGGCTGGGCTAATTGATCAGTAGGTTCTCTGATCTGCTCTTATACATCAAGAAAATGCTGCCTCTCTACTGGTTGTGTTATTGTTACAAATTCTAAATATTTCTTCAACTGTTACAAAGGGCAACTTTTTAATGGATTTTTTTTCTTAAACTGAGTCTCATTGCTCAGTTTAAGACCAGTTGCATTTTGTATGGGTATTCTTTAAAAGACGTTAAATGAAAACCAGAAAACCTCAAGTCCTCCAAGCTGGTGGCCAGTGCTACTGCCAAGGTCCTCATTTAGGGAGAAGAAAGTTTGTTTATCCTTCGTACCCCAAGCACATGCTTGCGTAATTTATGCCTTGAGCATTGCTTTTACAAATATTCCTGCTCTGTGGGAGCTCATAGGATATGCACTATGCACTGGTGGGCTTCAGGAACGGCCCCTTTGTGGCCCAGGGCACTACAGAAATCTCCCTGTGCTCAAGGGCTCTGCTTTATCCAGATATTCTGGCTTAAGACAGACTCTGACTTGTAAGTAAATGGCCATCTGCAAACTGTATTTTGAAAAAACTGTGGTTTTAACCAGCACAATATAGGTCAGTGCTAATACAATTAAACATAAGTGTACACCAGTGTCAGATGATCTCTGGTGCTACAATAGCTGGCTTTAGACTTGACAAAGCCAGATAGAGCTCTTCCATTTAGTCAGCTGAGGATTTTCTTTATTTTGAACTTCTTTCAAAAGAAGCATTTTACTTCAATTGCAGATGTGTATGGTCTGGAAAAAAAAAACTGCTTCTACCTTGTATTTCTTTTATGCCTGGCAGCCTCTGAGCTGACTGGCTCATGTGAGTCTAATTCTTATTTGAGTGACTTTGGTGCAAATTAGGGGTTAAATCAATTACATTCTCCTGTGACCTTCTGAATCAGAAACATACATGTATCTGTTACTGTCAGGGGTGTGCTTGAGCCGTTTTGGAAAAGCAGGGCTGCTTTTCATAAATATTTGTCTTGATTTAGTTTCCTGGGATATAGTTTAAATGTAAACTGCTCTGTGTCTATCACATCACACGGTCTCACGTACTATATAAGAGTATGGCACTACATCATGCTGTGGTGATTATTTGAAAGGGCGTACACTCTGTTTTGGACTAGATAACTGTTATCAGTGCAGATAATTGCTGTCAGACACAAAATAGACTCAGTAAACAAACATTTCATTTTACCATGTGACAGATGCCTGCTGTTTTGTACAACTTATTTGAATGATGTTCCCTATAAATCAGCGCTGCTTCAAAAAGCAGAAAATCCAACTCATCCAAATCTTTCCTGGCATAATTACCTTTCTGGTAGATATTAACTTTTCATTGTTAGATACAAATGATTGCATTTACAGTGTTTGCAGATAACAGTGTTTGACATAAACATCTAAGACAAACCAATTCCCCTGACCGCTGTCACTGGTGGTGGGGGGTGTTTTTTTGTTTGTTTTTTTGGGACATTTTTTGGGGTGGTTGGTTGGTTTTGGTTGAGGATTTTTTGGTTGTTTTGTTTGGTTTTGAGTTTTTTTAATTTTTATGTTTGTTTTTTTGGGGTTGTTGGTTGGTTTTGGTTGAGGATTTTTTGGTTGTTTTGTTTGGTTTTGAGTTTTTTTAATTTTTATGTTTGTTTTTTACTTTTTTTTCTGTCTTTGTTTTCCTCCTTGGTAAAGGAAATAATACCTTCAGTTTTAGAATTCATACTTGAAATTTGGACTTTCAGAGAAACAAACCAGTGAGTTAGCATATACAGGACAACTTAGAAGGGCAATGGGAATAAAAGTCTTAATTTTGTGGAGAATGAACATGAAGCCTCTGCTTGAGTTCCTGTGGATTTTCTGAACAAAAGGATGATCATTATTTGACAAGTCTAAACGATGTATTGCTTTTTTTCCTCCCAGTGATGTGTGTCTGTCTTTCTCTGCAGGTCCTGTGCCTCAAAGGGAGTGTGTCTTATCGCCTGTTAACAATTCGCACCCGGTCCATGCCTTATTGGAAAGCTTTACAGTCTTATCTGGCTGTGCAAGCCGGGGCACGACGAGCCTGCCCCAAGAGGTGCACGTCCTCAATCTCAGAAACCCCAAGGAGGGTCTTGGCCATCATGAAAGAGAGGTAAAGGGGAAATTACTTTTTCTCCAGATCCCTGGTGATAAGTATGTCTGCAAATGGGATTGTTATATGTTAATTTACTGCATAAAGTTATTTCTGAATTGTCACCGAAGTACCACAAAGAACCATGTACAATTTGCATGAAGACTGTCCACCTACGCTTTGCATGTCATGTGAATAAACTGCTTCCATACCTAGCCACCCTCTTCATTATCTTTCACAACCACAAAGTGGACTTAAAAAAGGTAGGGGGTGGGCAAAGGAAATAAGAAACAGATTTAGATCTCCAACAGGCCTCTGCAGAATTGGCTGTCTTCAAAAGCAGATCGTTTACCTAAATGTGTTGTAAATTAACATGAATACCTTTGGATCCCTGCCATGACCACTATAAACAAATACTGAAGTTCAGATTCTTTTACCAGTGTAATACAGCCTTAATGCTTCACTGAGGGGGGACTGCTGTACAGAAAGCAAGTGTTGCTGACTATGGTAGTCCAATTACTTATTTATGTGTGTTGCACTCGGAGGGGCTGGCAAAAATTTTAGCTGTTCTGAAAGCAACAGTAGAATAAAATTTTTGATGTAAATTTGTGCCGTATTGTTGTTTACTCTCAAAACACATCAAAACAGAGTGCCAAAGTGCAAAGAAAACATTGCATGCTGTGACAGCTGAGCCTTTTATTTCATGTTCTTACAGTGTAACACACACAAATCCTTAGCACTCTGTCCTGTGAGAGCAACATGTGTGTACAGAATTAGGGAATTTGTAATGAGAGAACAAATATGATCTAACAGGGAGAAGCTTAGGAAAAGAGGGTCTAAATCTGTGCTGAAAGAACTTTCAAGTGGAATCTTTTATAGTGATTAAAATAAAGGCAGATTCTCTTGGCCAGAATCAGTCTTTCCACTGATTTCAGTATCAGTCTTGTTGGGTTTGTGGTGACTTCAGCTCAATGTGTATTGTATGCATCCATGAAATTTCAGCTGTTGCATTCATTTTCAGTATATGTGGTCTTAAATGTCTAATTTATGATGAGAAAAATTAGTTACAGTTTTTTCAGTAGATATCTCATTGGCTTCCATTAATCAAAATTGTCAGATCTTCTACTGTCATGAGATGAATAGAAAAATTATACTTTTATGTTGTGACTGTGAATGAGGGTTAGGTATTTTTATATTTGGAGGGGGTGGTGGTGGTGTGGGAGTTTGTTTTGGGATTTTGTTTTGTTTTGGTGTTTTTTAAGCCTTTCTTAGTATACCAGGCACTGGGTTATCAGCCTGATAAGTGCAGTGTGAATGACTGAAAAAAGTATAGGTACAATCTGTTCTCTGGGCATGAAGACCAAATTGTAGGGCTTTTTGGTTTTCTCTGGGTTTTGTGGGTTGTTTGCTTGGGGGAGGGGGTTGGCTGGGGTTGGTTGGTTAGTTGATTTGGGTTTTTTGAGCATAGTTTCCAATGAGAACTAAATAGCTGTATGTGATTCTGCTATAGATTTTTCAGTGCTTCTCTCATCTCCCAGGAAACTTGAAGTCCATTGCTAAGTCACAGGCAAATGTGATGTGAGTAGGTCTCACAAGGTAATCACAAGTTGTATTGAAAGTGGGCGGAAGAGTGCCCACACTGTGGGCACGTGCTACTGGGGGAACTTGTAACTTCTTGGTTACTAAAGGGTGCCAGGACTGGGATGAAACAGGCTGCAGCTGGAGTTTGTACCTCCCGAGAGAGCAGCGTGACTCAGGCGCCGAGTGCACATTTTCATAAGCCCAGATTTTGCTCTGGGCCGCTGCCGGTGCCGCTGGGTCTAACGCGGCGCTTTGCGCGGTTGTGCGCGCTCACGGCGTGCGCGAGGATGCAGGCTGTGCCCCTGCTGCCTGATCAGCGTGACACAATGGTAGAGTTAAATACCTGGCTTTGAGTAAAAATACTTGCTGTCTAGCAGAAAGAGGCTGCTTGTGCCTCGTCTAACGTGCTTATGTTAAGAAAGGAGTTTGCCCTAAGCTGTCTTGTCTGTAGGCTTCGGGGGTATACTGAAGTGTAGGGCACTGAATACATTTCAGCATTTGGAGCCCTTAGGCTCCTTCTCCCATTTCCTGAGCAATTTCCAGTCACAGCCCTTGGAGATGGCTGCTCTAAAAATGCACAGGAAGCTGGAGCAAGGTTTGCTGGCAAGAGTGTTGAGCAAAAGAGTGTAAACAACTTGGAAAGATCAGATTTTACTTATAGGATCAGACTCAGAGAACAAAGCAGAGCAAATGTTATCTTTTCCATTATTGTGGAAACCAACTCCAAGTGGCCCTTTGTCTAAAAGTAGAATGTACCCATCACCTTAAGTTACGTGAGCTTGATTTACCAGCTGAGGTATTTCCTGTTGCCTGCAAGTGCAGATAGCAAACCTAGAGATCTGTTTGTCATGTAGTATTAGCAGTAGACTCCAGAATAAAACCAGTGGTTTTGTTTGACAGTGCATTACTTAGATTTAGCAACATTGAAAGCATGTTTAAAAAAGTCATGTATTTGTTCAGAGGTTGGCTGAAGTTCTGGTAATGTGGAACGCCAGACCTGAAAATCTTTAAGTGAAGGCTTGCTTTGGGGGAGGAGGTTGGGTTGTTTTGTTTTTAACCTTCACTGTGCTAGAATGCTGCTAAATTACACATTCCTTACTTGCTGTGAGGAGTGTAAACTTCCCCTAGCAAATTCCTTGGAGGGTTCATGCATTAAACGTACTTGTGCAGTTATTATGGTTCTCATAAATATGCAGCATATGTGTATGCATTAATTTAACTCACTTTGACACTTGTGTAGAGTATACAGACAACAGCAAGTATTTGCAAATTTAAAATAGGAGGGGTGGCTGATGAGGAGGAGGGCATGGTAGGGGTATATGTTCCTCCACAGGAAGCTGAAAAGGCAGGCTTTTCAGTAAGAGTTAGTAAGATTTGGGTGCTTTTCCTTCCCTATAAACTGGAAAAAAGAAGACAGACAAAAGACAGACTGGAAGTGTATAGGATTATATATTCTGAACAGTCTTTGTGAACTTGAGTCAGTAGTTTACGACTTCTGTGTTAAGGCAGAAATCTGGTAAATGTAAGATCATATAATGAAATGCTGTTATCACATTTATGATCTTCAAGGAATTTGTTTGTATTTTACTTCATTAATCCCATTGGGGTGAAGTCTTGTATGTTGAGATTGGGAATGTCTTTTTTCTTCAAGTAAGAACCCCTGAAG
The DNA here is from genome assembly GCA_013390105.1 of Tichodroma muraria. NCBI lineage: Eukaryota > Metazoa > Chordata > Aves > Passeriformes > Sittidae > Tichodroma > Tichodroma muraria. Next base: position 18,958 of record WAAG01084038.1, on the reverse strand, counting down.
TTCCAGTCTTTTTCAAGTATTTCTTAGAAATGTCTTTTATCACAATTCATATTTGGCCTTGCTTTATCATAGGAAATAGAATACGGGTGCATGTAATAGCCTCAAGTGTTTATATTGAACTTGGCAAGAAAAAGGCAAGCCTTTTTTGTTTGTTTTATTTGATCAAATATTCCTGGGGAAGTGAGTGCGTGTGTGCGTTTCTGTACTGATCTGAGTCTCAGCTGAATGCCAGGAACTACTGAACTCTTACAATAACTTTCTCTTTGGCTTTGGGTATCTTCACTGCTTCAGTTTGTCAGTTTTTAGAAAGGAGATAGTTGCTTCCTTATGGAGCTGTTCTGAGGAAAGGTTATTGTGTGCAGAGTCGCTTGGAAACTCTAGAAATTTGCCTAGGAAAATGCGTATAGGAGAGCATGAAAATTATTTTAAGACGCAAGTCACACTTTAGGTATATTATTAAGTCCTAAATTAATGAAGGATTCTTCTCTTATGCCTGTTGGTTGAATTTCCCTGAGCTGCTTTGAGCACACAGTCACAATTGAAATTGTTAAAGGGAGAGAGGAGGGGCGTATAAAATTAATCTCATGTGAATACTTAGGATTGAGTACATATGAATACATGGAATCAGAGTTCCTGGCAGTGGATTCACTATTGTTTTCGTTGACATCCTCATCCTCAAAAACTTTAAGATGTTATGCCTGATGCAGATGTTTAACGTGTGTTGTATGAAATGAAGGCAGGAAAACTAAGGACTTGTCTTTATTTTTATAGTTTTGAGTAATGCCACTGAAGCTGTAATAATTTGACAGATCTTTTTCCCCCCTGTTTAATCAGTGCTACTCGGCAAAAAGTTAATGATAACAACTTAAAAAATTTCCTTTGAAAGTAAACATAATATTAAAATGGCTGTTAGCTCCTGGAACAGGTTAATTATAATAGGCTGATCTTGAATTCAGGATAATTTTTCTGTGTCACAATGTTTTTGGGTTTTAGGACTTAGAAGATCTGGGTGATGAAGGTGGTAAAAACCTAGTTCATTTTGCCTATTATGCTACATATTTACTGTATTTCCCAGTGTGTTTGTTTTAACCTTTTTCAGAACAGCCTTACCCAAGGCTATGTCAGGGAAAAATGTTTTGTTTCATGCTTAGGCATCCAGAGATCCAGGAACAGCCTTGAGATTCAGCTCAGATAAAGGGGCCACTTTCTGGGCGTATTTAAAACATGCTGACCTGCAGCACCAGAGTCATGGTCGGGGGGGCCTGGAGGTCATATGCTCATGGCAGGCAGGAAGGGAATTCAAGGTTTGTTACTTGACAGCTGGAGCTCGTGAGGATTTTGTTACCTATTCATTTGTTTGAATAGGTATGCAGTGCTGCACGTGGGTATATTTAGTACTTCTGGTAGGTCAAAGGCCTTTGCTTTGAAGAAAAACAGTTGCTGCTTTAGAATAAGAAGCTTTGAGAGATAAAACAAAGCACTGTGCCTCTGCCAAGGTACAGACCAAATCTGAACTTTGCAAGGGTATTTTCCTTTTTTTGCCTCTTCTTTTTTTGCCTCTTTCTGACCACTTTAACTTGGCAGCAGTAGTGGATCTCTAGCTATAGCAGCAGACCTGCACTCAATGCAAGTTTGTTCAGGGGTTTTGAACCTTCAGCCTCTGCAGCTGGCCAGCTTTCCTGTTAGGCTGAGCCCATCAAGGTCAGCTCGATCACTTCACCCATTACTTCTTGTTCCTTGATGATGTGTGGTTCACGAAGTTGTGCAGAGAAAACATAATCAGTCATACAGGGTATATACATACAATAACAATGGAAAATGAGTTTTGCCACGTGCAAGCCTCTCTGTCAAATCTGAGGTTGACTACTGCTTTTTATTATAATCACTTTGCATTGTGTTTTGTGAGGGAAAGGTGCTACGTAAGAAGATCGAGAATGACAAGTCCGGATGAATTACTGCTTCCACCAATGCTTTGTGCCAGTGAGGTCTCAGAGTCAAGCTGAGTGTCACTGTGGCAAATGTACTCTAGGAACGCCCTGTATTTGTTGCTTGGAAAGCAGGAGTTCCTCATCACATGTATCTTTGATCCTGGGTAATTTCCAAAGCTTGCCCACGGCTTGTGGTAGCTCCACTGGCTCACCAGGGTGGTTTTGCAGGCTGCTGTTTCTCCCTTTATGCACAGCCATGCCCAAGAGCCCAGCTGGAGTACTGGACTGAGTCAGAAAAAAAGTACATGATAGACCTTATAAAGCCTTAAAAATAGCGGCAGCATGCGCCACGGAAATCGTAATCATTCAGTGTCTGTCTCAGATAACTCCATGTCTGCTGAAAGCTGCAACTCCCATGCAGCTGATACATTAAAATGATACTGATGTCTTAATTGCCTTCATGATGAACATGGCAGTGCCATATCTTTAAGAAGTAGAGTTTGCTTCTTGTTGAAAACCTTTACAATGCTCTTTCCCCTCTTCTCTTTGTTAGCACTTTGAGGCATCTGTGCTGGCATAAAATCCCACCTTTTTTAATGTGGCTTTTTCAACTTGTCTGGACTGCAGTCTTTGCATGTTGTTTTTAGCCAGTTCAGGATTTGCTGGTCATTTGATTTGGCAGTTCTTTCAAGTTCTGCCCACCAGAACTGCCAGAGGAAGTCCTGTGTTGGCCAGAGGAGCCTGTTTGTACAGAGCCTTATGTCCTGCAGGAGCGTGGCCTGACGCGTGTCTGCCCTTAAAGAGGCAGCAGTAACATCTCATGACTTGGAAAGTGCCGTGCAAACCCTCGGTGTTTTCCGTTTTTAGACATGGGGCTGTTTGCTGTGCAGAAAGTGAGCCCTGTTCTCAGCTGCGAGAGCTGTGTGGAGCGGTGTCTGGAGCCATGCCAAGGCCTACCACAGAACGCTAATGGGTTCAGAGGAAAAACATCAGTATAAGTTTTCTGACTGCTCACAGTTTTTGGTTTTGCTAACTGCTGCTTAAAATGTCATGTTGGAAGCTGTAAACTGGACTCTTGTTTTCCTCTGATGTAAGATGCTGCAGGTACTGATGTGCTCTTGCAGAGCTGTAGAGAGCAGGAGGGCTGCTGCTGCTGTTTACTGGATGGATTCTTCTGTCTCTCTGTGGCTTGTATGTGTAAGCACACTGCGCACGTGGGCTCACATGTTTCTTTCAGGCAGATGTGTATTGGTTTTTGATCACAGACTGTGATTTGTGTTCATGGTCTCCAGTTTACTCAAAGCTTCTGACATGTCTTATTTATAAATTACTGCTTTGTCTGTAATGACTTTCTCCAAGAAAAGATAATGAAGGAATTGATGACATTTCCAGGAGTCCATTTATATCACAGACCCCATGGTCAGGTTCCAGTCTAGCTTTGGGCTCATGCATATATGTGTGAGATATTGGAGCAGCAGTTGTCACGAGTGGTCATATTTATATTGTTCTCTAGAGTGTCTTTTTGAACCAAAAGCTGAAATTAATGAAGTAATTCTTCTTCAACCTCCCCGTGGTTGAAATTTCCAACATAAATTGTGTGGATTTGCCATGCCTGACAGCCATGCTCCTGTCATGAGCATGAAAAAGTAAAACATGAATCAGCTGAAAAAGTAAAACCATGCTGTGGCAAGATAGAAGAACAAGTGTTTTAATTGGTTGGGTGTTTTTATGTTGATCTTGTTTTTGATAACACTCTGATAACATTCAAGTTTGCCTTTCTCTAGAAGAGTCTCTTATTTTCCCTGTGAAACATAAGCGGAGTACTTAGACAGTAGGAAAACTTGTTATTTAAAGGAGAAGATGCAAAAATAGCACCACCATGAGGTACAAATATCTGAAACTTAAATTGCTTGAAAAAGTTTGGAGGGAATACAGGTAATTCATAGCTGATACTGTCTTTTTAACAATTGCTGTGGCAATTTGACAATTTGTTTTTATTGTGGTTGGACATCATGTCATATGTAATAAACATGTGGTGGCAGTAGTTAGTGTGTCTGGATGAGAGGCAGTATTTGGTGATGACTCAAATGCCATCAGTGAGGGAAAAGGGTTAAGAACTGTCACCATTCTGGAGATAATCAACATTCTCTTACCCTGAAGGCTGAGGTCTGTCTCATTGTCTGGCTCCCTCTTCCATCATCTCTCACTGAAGCACAGTGTTTGTCTTCTGCATGGACACGGTGTGCTCGTGCGTTGTCAATATGTACGAGGGGTTCTGAGGCCACTTGGGAAAGGTGACTCTGTATGGCATTGGTTTTGCAGAGAAATACAGTGGCCCTTGCTATGTAGGTGTATTATCAGTGTAGGCCATTGGAACATGCCTTCTTTCCTCCACTAATTGGGTTTCAAGTCATACGTGCAATGAAGTAAATTGAACACTGAAAATGCCCCTGGAAGCTACATGGAAACAATACTGCATACAAGGAGCAGCAGTTAGTTCTTTCTTACTTACCTGGAAAGCAAGCCAGTATTTTCTTCAGTAAATCTCTTTTCAAGCATGAATCAGCAAGATGGTGCAGATATGATGTGCATAAGATGGCATCATTGTGCAAGAAGATACTTGATGGCATCGCAAATTTTATCTGGAGGTTTTTGTCAGATTTTATGGTATTGATTCTGCAATTATATAGAGATATGAGTAGTCTTACTTATATGGCTAGGCCTGATTAAATAGAAAATCGGGTTCCTTGGGGGTTTTGGTGGGGTTTTTTTCCTGTGTGGTTAGTATCATAAAACCATTATTTGAAATATTCCTCAGATACTGCTTTGTTTGTACAGAGATTAGAAGTTCTGATTATTTGTAAGTTTGAAAATAAGAAAAAAATTGGGAAGATTGAAGACCCACCCCAGGGGAATAGAGAGACAATACATTGTCTGAAAGCAGTTTCCTTTGTATTTAATTTCTAATACTGTTTGTGAGCATATGTAGTACAGACACACATTTGCACCAACTCTTAGTTGGGCTGGCAAGTTACTGACAATAAAGAAAACAAACTGTTTCTGAAACTGAACTGTTTTCTGGAGCTGCTGCTAGGTTTTCTGTTGTTTATGAGTCATGCACACATGCTGTTCCTTACCCTGGCTTGGAAAGCAAGAATTTCGTTTTGCATGTCCAGCAATGATGTGAATGGTCCGTTTTGCGCTTTCTCTGTGACAGTGCCTCTTTAAAAGACTCCTGTAGAATGATGTTTCTTTTTTCCAGTCATCTGGATCTATGTGTGGTCTAGCTGCAAACCCTGTGGACCAAACTCTTTTGTATGTGGAGGCTTTCAAGTGGCATAACCCTTTGTCCTGCAGTCTCTCTGCCATCTTTTTCATGTTTGTAGTATTTACTTGCTTTCTAAAGCCCTCTTATCTCAGCCTCCTCTCCTTCCCCACCTGCAGCTTGTGAAACAGTGGAAAGAGTGATGTTAAACCATTAAGGATTTACCCTGAGATTTGGAAATTCTGCATTCATATTTCAGGTTTTCCATGATGTTCTTTAGACACTGTGTGCTATGTTACATCTGCGTGGAGTTTTGCAGTTGAGATGAGCTACGAACCTGCTGGGTCAGCTCTGCCCTCGGGCCTGGTGGAGATGAGATAGTGCTGATACTGTCTCGAAATACACATAGCATTCAGTATTAGTGTCATACTGAGCCTGGACTAACAACACCTGTAGAGAGGCAAGGTGTATCAGTACTTTAGTGATACATTAGTGCAGCTCTATCATTTCTGCTGGGTGGCTAGCACCTATCTAACTTGATGTAAAAACAGGCAGTAGAAACTTGTGTTTACCTGGAATAACCTGGGTAGATGAGTTTAGAAGGCCCCAAATGCATTTAAGGAAAGTGGTCCTGGCAGAAATTTGTTATATGTCTTTTATCTCTCAGTTTAAGAAGCTCTTCCTTTGAGACAGGAGCTTGTTTTTAGTATATACTCATATATCCTCTGACATAGTTAACCCCCTCCACACCCATTTTTTCTTTTCAGAGCATTGAGTACCGTGTTATGCAGCTACCTGGTAATAGTTTAGGGGCGGGAGAAGGAAGGCAAATTAAAATTTGCAGCTCAGGGGATGCACTAAAGAAAAACTTAGATCTGCAATATATGTACACATAAGTGTGGAATAGAAAAGTATCTGGGAATTTGTTTCATTTCTGCACGAGTCTTCTACCTTAATTATTAAAGTAAAATTTAGTGTGATGATACCATTTTTTGAATAGGCTGCTAGCAACAGTAGGGGAGATGCTGTACTTGTGGAGTACAGGGACAGATCCTCTGCCCTTAAACAGATCTAAAGCCAACAAGGAATTTTCCCACAAAATGTATAAAAGGAAGACTGTCCCCTCAGGATTCATTACATGCCACGTGAATGGTATTGACATCTACTGATTTATGTAAAGCTGAGCGAAGCGTTGTGTTTTTAGGACTCGAGCGCTGGGAAGCCTGGTTGATCTGCAGAAGGGCAGATGGCACAAATGGTTTCACTTAATCTTTGCGAGCCTGAGCATCTCATTCAGGTCACAGACAGAATGGGCAAAGGAGTCCCAGCTTTACACTAATGGGCATCAGTTTTCCATTGACCGAACCATGGGGCTGGTCACTCTGGGCAGCCCTTGCTCTGCAGGTGACCAAAGTGGGGATTATCGTGTGAAAGTTACATTTGGTTGGCAAAGCTGAGCAGAATTGCTTGTGCAGAGACTTTCTTTGCTGCAGAGAGAAGTTGGTGAAAAATCTTTTTTCAGGAGAATTCTGGTTCGCAAAGCTATGTAATGCAGAACGCATTCAGTGAAAATTGAATTGAAATATATATATGCACAGGGCAAGCTGGATTTTGTATAGTTCAGGTAAATGAAGCTAACATAGGCAGTGTGTGTATGATATCTACATAAAATTTATCAGTAAACTCTTTAGGTTGTACTTTCAAGATGATTGTCACAGAACTCTCTCAGTATGACTTATGGTAATACAGTTATTGCCCTTTGTGTTCTGTCCTTATACAAAACCTCAAGATTTTTTACTATTATTCTTGCACAGTGAAAATAATACCCCTTTCTATTGCAAATAGGACTTCAATAACTGTCCTGCATATTTGCCAAGTTATTTGTATCAAGAATGACTTTTATTGCCTAGGTATTTGCATAAATTATTAGCATTTGGCTGCTCCGGCTTACAATAACAACTTAGGAACACCAGAAATTAATTTGCTATGTTTTTGTCTGAAAATAAATTGTGACTAAGCTGTGGGCAGAAAAAGTCCAACATTTTCATGAAGCTAGACGCACTATTTTGTAATGTCTCCTTGTGTCAGAATTTTCTGATGCTGTGTGAGCTGTGTTGCTTTCTGAACAGGCACTGCATTTCCAGTAAAACCTTACCAGCATGGTTGTCTACTCTTACGCTTTTGAGGAGGAAGTATGTGCAGGAACCTACCAGTTATGAACCAGACACAGGCAACTCTGCTGCCAGGAACAGAGCAGTATGTTTAATGTCATACCATTGTACTCATCTGGCACATGCTGTCTTTGATAATGTTATAATACTAAATTTTACTTTTAATTTGCTTTTTTTAGTCTGTTGCGTGGAGCAGCTGAATTACAAATTCACATGGGGAGATCTAAATGTGCTACAATTCCATCCTATTACACAGACCCTCAGCTTGATCATTTAATATTGGGGTGAGAAATGTACCAGAGCTTACACTGGAGGCAGAACTAAAGATAATTTTTGAGTATGCTGCAAGCCCGTAGGCTTTTGTTCTAGAGGGCTCTCTTTCATTTAACTGTTGGATACAACTATGAAGTCAGTGTGTGGGCAGGTCAGTTTTCCAGCTGGTTCTGAAACCTTAGATCTTCATTAAAAGCAACGTGTTGCTCTACATGGAACAGGTGCCAGACTCAAGGGTGATTCTTCATCCCTACTGAAGGTGAAGGGAACATTGTTTAGTTCTTGTCTTGAACACATGTTTTGGGGCTGCCATTTAGTGGCTGAGATCAGTTGGTCTGTTCAGCCTAGGGAAGAGGAGGCTGAGGGGAGACCTCGCCACATTCGACAACTTCCTTGTGAGGGGAAGAGGAAGGGCACTGATCTCCTCTCTGTGGTGACCAGTGACAGGACCCAAGATAATGGCCGGAAATGGTGTCGGAGGAGGCTTAGGTGGGATATTAGGAAAAGGCCCTTTGCCCAGAGAGTGGCTGGGCACTGGAACAGGCTCCCCAGGGAAGTGGTCACAGCCCTAAATCTGGTAGAGGTCAAGAAGTGCTTGAACAATGTTCTCAGGCACAGGGTGTGACTCTTGGGGATGGTGCTGTGCAGGGCCGGGAGCTGTACTTGATAATCATTGAGGGTCCCTTCCAACTCAGCTTGTTCTTTGATTCTCTGATTTTGCATCTGAGTCATTAATACTGGGAATATCATGCATAATCCAAAATAGTTTGTTAGTGGATGTTGGCATGTTCATGTGCTGCAGTACTTGATTTTTAAGCTCTTTGTGTCTAGCACAGCATACCCTGACCTTTAGCCCCTATTGCAGGACAAGCAGGGGTGAGAGGAAAAGAGGTTTTCAAACACCTTTTGGTCAAAGGTTTTTGAGAATACTTCTTAATGAAGAGAGTGCAGTGGGCCACAGGTCATAGCTGGGCAGTCCTTATCAACTTTTCTGTTTTCTTGTTGTTGGGAACCAAGAGTTTAGTGCCTCCTCTGAGCCTCTCACAGGGAGAAGCGAATGTAGAAGTTAGAAATAAGTTTAAATAAGAATAAGTCTTTATGCTTTCTAAGTTACCTTTTTTTTTTTTAATGGAGCCTCGTTGTCCAGTCTGGCTAGTAGATTGTAACGGTCAAGAGATTGTGCAATAGTATTTTTTATAAAGTAATGTATGGGACCACACCACTCTCTGGTTTAATGCCAGTAGCTTCAGTGGAATTATGCCAGGGGTGAATCTTTCCCATGATTTTTAAAACTGAGCTATAACTGCTGTTTAGTCAATCTGATTCTCTAGTACTGTGGGGGCGAGAAGGTCCAGGCAGTGCCGATCTATTTGCAATCATGTATTTAGGGTAAAATAAGCAAAGGGTTGATTTTAAAATTAGACTGTTACATGAGCCTTGGAAATAAACTTCAGTCCCCCATGCACCTGGGTAGATGCTACCTGGGACTCAGATCCATTCCCTAAGGATTAAATTGTACCTCATCCTGGAAGTAACAAGAGGTCATTCCTTCCGTCGTGCCTCATGCACTACAGCTCTCTCCCAAAGGGGCAGGTTCCTGCCCCAGCAGCATCCATGAGTGCTGGTCTGGCAGAGAGAAGGTGCCATGGTGTGTCCCTGGCAAAGGGCTGCCAAGGTGGCACAGTGTTGGGTTCTGTGGGAGAAAAAGGAGCTGTCTGTGGGTGCGAGTGCTTGCTTTTGGTGCCCGTGCAGTTTCCCTGGAGTTAGTGGTTTCTTTGTTACTGTTTTGAAGACCTTCTGTCTGATTGCTTGAGTGAGTTTTCAAGAATTGGTGCTTGCTCTGTCTGAACAAAGAGTCTGCCTTGGAGATCCTTCCTGGAAGGGAAGCAGTAGGATCTTGTGTGCTTTTAGGAATGTGCTTATACAATCATTTGATTTAAGAGTGCAAATATGTAACCCTGTGAGCAAAGTTACATTCAAGCAGTAACACCATGTGAACATATTTTGAGTTTCTTGGAAAAATCAGCAAACTCTCTCTCAGAAACTGTTGGCTCTGGAAAGCTGGGTATTGTGATCTACTATAGCTGGCTTAGTATCAAATCTGTAACACAATATTCAGTGAGCATAGCAAAAATACGAGGGGGAGGAAAAAACAGTATTCCATTTTGAATCACAATCTCTGTCTAAAGAGTGCACTTTTTCTTTACTTTTATTTTAAAAATAAAAGCATTCTTCCCAAAGGACTTGATAAACGCTTCTGAAAAATGGTGCAATACCAGATCCCACCAGTTGAGGTGGATTAATGGATTAATCCTTGACTGAATTCTATTACGGCCAATCTACCAACATTATATTTTTTCAAGTGAATTTCAGTAGAAATTCCAAATCTCCTAAACTGATAGATGGAAGTGAACTGTAAAAATAAATTTCTTGATATTAATTTCTTTGACTTGCAATACCAGAATAAACTATGTTCTGTAAGTATTGTATTAACAAAAAGAGTGAAAACACTTAGGGCAGAGATAGGTATACATTTTCAGATTTCAGCTCTAAATTTTGCCTGCTTTGAATGAATTAATTTAATCTTTACAGCAGAGTAAGGAGTACAGATGTCATAAATCTGTCTTTACTGCATCACTTGTAAGTCAGAAAATGTACTTATGTGATCTGAGAGTTAAAATTCTTTTTTTCTTCTTTTTTAGAGAACAGCTGTCCAAGCCTAGGCAGTGTAATTCAATACAGCACCGATATTTTGTCCTGGCTTATAAGCACAGATTTGTAATGGCTATTTTGGAGAATGTGCTATGAATTTATCTAAACGTCTTCATGCCGGAATAGTTAATTCAACCTTACAAATCCTTGGCACTTAACTTTCATCTTTATAGAACAAAACACAGAGCCTGTGATTTGATATCTTGAAGTCAGCAAAACAAAATGGTACTTCAACATCAGCGTTTACTTTGATCAGTTTTCAGCATTTGTGTCCTTCCCTTTCACGTAGTACAAATTGCTTTACCAGAGTAGCAGGGCAGGAGCCCACAGACTGTTTTTGTAGTTGGTTTCTGTGGCGATACTCAGCCTTCCATGAAACTGATCTCTGGGGACAGAAGCCTCTGCAGCCGCCTTAACCTTGCTGCTGCTGGAGACCTTAAAGGAGCTGTGCAGGATGTGCAGGCAGCAGTGCCCAGCACGGGTCCGTGCAGAGGCCGCTGGCTCAGCGGTGCCGGCGGAGCGCTGGCGCGCATTGCGCCTACGAACGGGAAAACGCGTTCTAGCAAGTGGGGCAGAACCACTGCGGTTCACATCCCAGTTGTGCCTGGATGCTTTTTACAGAGGAATGTGTAGGTTTTGTTTTAGGATTTTCAGAATAGCTTTAGTCTATAATTTTCAGCTATGACCAAATTGTTGTATTCCTCACAAGTTAGTCATGTATTGTTTGGAGGAGTGTGTGCCAAAGGGGGCCAGATGTGAGTCTCAGGAAGAGCTTCCTCTGACAAACAGCTGCTGAAGCTGAGCCTTGCTGAGAGGACCATTGCTGACACACGTGCCCAGAAGGTCTGGCCTAGCTCTTGATTGCACAATGAGAATGCTGGCTGTGCAACAGCTAGCTTTGTGATCAAGTGAGCCCTTCACTGGGAGTGAGGAATGTGTTGGACCACACTGACTTATTTTCCTGTACTGTTGTGCTGCTGTCTGCTTGGATAATATGCTGTCTCTTAATATGTTTTTAAAGTAATACGGGCAAAGCAATAGCAGCTGCTTTTTAAATGGACTAGGTGACCTAAAAATGCCCAAGTCCATTTAATGATTCTGGTTTGATTTTCTTTTGGTATTGTTTGACCAAACTGGTCACAGAGCTGCCTGAGATGCAGAAGACTTTGACTGAGGTGGTATGTTGTTGAGAAGTACAAAATGTGTGTATTTTATAAGCTTCCTTGAAAATCTAGGAGTGGATGGCGAATGTCCCTTTTATGGATCCCTGAACTATTTTTTTTAAAAAAGCTTATGTGGGAGTTTCAGAAAAAAAGTTAGGAATTTTACCACAGAGTTCAGTGAGTTCAGACTTTCAAACTGTCTTCAAAACACTCTTTACAGCACTGAACACACATAGGATTGGTTTCTGATGGAGTTCCTGGGCAAGGCTTCACATGAATATTTAGTAATATGGATTTTGCCAGTGAGAGTACAAAAAGAAAGGGAAAAATTAGAGTTATCTCTTGTGCCATTAATTAGAAACATTTTTTTTGGTGGTTTAAAGCAATCCAGTATCTTTCTATCAATTTGTGTTGTGTTTTGAAGGTGCTATGAACTGTAGACATGTGAGAAAGGATATGCCTTGAGTAGCTCTTGAGCTAAGATGTGACATAAAGGTGTCTGGGGGAGGGGGATCACTTGGGACTCAGCTAATATATAGTATAACTAGAGCCACAGTGGGGGCACTGCAGCAGAAATGACATTTTGTTGAGATTGCTGTAGAGAGAGTAGGAGTGAAGACCTTCCTCTGCACTGCTGTGGATGGAGTTAGCCATGCCAGTAATGAACAAAGGGACAAGTCAGTGGGAGCCCAGCTGTGGCAGCAGAGAGCTTAGCAAGGCAGAGGGTGCCGGTGCAGCTGAAGTGTTGAACTTGTGCTCCTGTCAATGTCATCACTTTTAACACCTTAGAGTCCTGGTAAGCCTTTCAGTCTCTGAAGCAGGAGTGGGAAGAGGCATTTGAGTGCCTCTGATGCGTAGTCAAAGTCCAGGCTTTCACTTGGATTCTGCAGTCGAAACCACTCTCCCTCACATAAACACCTCTCTGGTGAGCTGTTCTGACCATGCCTGCCATACTTGGGCTGAAATTTCCATGTGATACCCCCTGACTGTAGTTATGCAACGTAAAAAAACAAAATGCTTGGCAGCAGGGTTTTGGCATAAAGATCTTGAGTGCTGGTAACTCCCCAGAAGTTTGCTTGAAGAACCTTCCAAAAGACAGAAGAAAGTCTCTCATAATAGATACCACTGCTGTGTATCATCAAGTACTGACAGTGATGTTGGAGCAACTGTAAATATAAGGGGGGAAATAGTTACACTATAAGGAGTGTGCTAATTTTGTACAACTTCTCAGTGGGAACATTCACAGTCAGACTTGGCTACCCAGCAGATAGGCTCCTCAGCAGTGCTAGCTCTGAAGAAGAAACTGATTATGAAGAAGATGATGACCAAGATGATCCTGACCTGTTTTTGTGGAGCTCTGTTTTTATTTTTTTCCCAGTCTGTTAAGCCAAGTTGGTTTTTTTGCTCAAGACTCAGTTTTTTCCTGAGTATTCTGTTATGCAAACAAGTGTAGTGACAGGGAATATATATGCTAAGGAATGTAGTGATGGAGGCTGCTGCAGCAGCACGGTCACATGAACTATATTCTTTCTCAAATTTAGGACTAGGCATATGAATTTTGCATTATGTATTTTGTTGCTTAGTCATGAGCATCACTGAAGAGTGTAGTAATGCAAAATTACCTTTATTTGGAAAATTTTCACAGAAACATTTCATTTAGTTATGAAAAAGGTTGATTTGGTGTTGAAGTCCTGTAGCTTTTCCCAAGGATCTGCACTTTTCAGGCAGAAATGTAGGAAAATTCCATTATGTGGTATAACTTATCCTATAGTTTCAGCCAAAGGCATGGATAGATACATCACCCCTTCTGCATACAGCTCAAACTTGGTTGATTATTTCTATGCATGTATGGAAATAATAGTGTATATGTGTATTATATCTTAATTAATCTTTAATTTTCAAAGCTAAGGGAATAGCAACTGTGAAGTCTGATAGTAGATCCAATTGCAAAGAGTCTGATTTCTCACTAAGGTAGTATCATTGCTCTGTGTGCTCTCATGTGACTAAAACAACAGGAAGAAATCTTCGTGAAGTCTAAAACATCTGTCTTGTCTGATAGATGTTGGCTTTGAACAAATTTGTCTGAGATCAGTTGAAACAGAGTTACTTCTCCATTTCCTTATTACCCAAAGGATTTGGCCTAGCTGTTTCTGAGAAGTTTTCAGAGTGTGTTATATGCATCATTCCTGCTTTTAATAAATAATGGAGGTTTTAAATAGCAAAATTTTTTTGAAGTTTCTAATATGAGCCATATCTTTTACGTTGACTTGACATTCTGACAAAAAAAAAGCACAGCCAGGATGCAAGTCTAAGCTGAGTGCTCCTGTTGGCCAGTGCAAGAGGATTGTTACTATTATTTTATTCTTGGTTATTTAAGCACACCAACTATATTGTAAGTAATTTCATCAATATCTAGGATCAAAGGAAATCAGTTATTATTGGACATGGAAGTATGTTGGATGCACTTTATACCATTTGAAGCTGAAAAAAGGAATATTTTAACTCATATTTACAAGATCAGAACTTCAAAAGATAAAACTGGACTACTTTACTATGCTAAGATTAGGGTATTTTTTATTGTTTTGTAAGAAAACATAAGCCCAGAACAAGGTAATTACATTTAATAGTTTAAACAGCTTATTATTAGCAGTGATTGCAGCTGAAAAGCCACAAGAATTAATGAAAGCTTTTTAATTGTTGTGAATTAAATAGTGGTTCTAAACACCTTTTCCTTTTTACTTTCACCTCTCCATTTCTAGACAGAACTACAAAGCAGGAGTCTTGTAAAATGAGTAATTTCTCTCTTATTTTCAGGTAACAGAACTGCTGTGGCTCTATAGCTGATAGAGCAAAGCAGTTTCTGTAGCTAAGAACGTGGCTGTTTGGCATTTCAGGTCTCTGTCCTTCCATTAGAATAGAGAGCACTACCACCCTGCAGTTTGCTAAAATGAAGTACTTTATTCTTCAGAGGCAGAAAATGGAGAAAAATATGATTCTTGGTAGTCTGTGGTACTTAGTGTTTTCTTTATGAAATGTGTAAATACCGCCATGTCTTCTGCGCTGGAGAGGGCAGGCGATGCCAGGGGTGGCTGCAGAGAGCAGAAGATGGCACTGCCTGGCCTTCCTGCAGGCAGGGCTGTCACTGCCCAGCTGCTGGCCAGGAGAGGAGCTTGTTTTTCAAAGCAGCTTGGCTTTAGTACAAATATGGATTTACTCGGTTTTCCAACAAGTTTTAATCAAGCTTAACAAAGAGGAGGGCAGGGATGTCCTCGGTGCTCCCAGAGGTGTGTGCGTGGGGTTTGATATCTGTCGCTGTGGGGACTGGAGACATGTTTGGTCAGTGGCATTTCAGAATCTGGTGCCTTCAGATAGTAAGCAACTACTACCAGTTAGTGTGAGAGCACAGCCAGCTGTTTGCTAGCTTTTTTTCAAGTTCTTAAGTAGTGAAAAAAGGTCTTTCTGCTGTCTTCTGGGTGTCTCAGACCTGAGACCAGGGCCTGGCTTTGGCTTTATAGTGATGCTGAACTTTTCAAGGTGAAATAAATAAAATAAAATAAAAAAGAAAAAAATTTCAGAAAAACCAACCAACCAAAGAAACTCCAAACAATGCACAAAACCAAACCCAACTAAACAAAAAATGCCCCTACTTTCTATTTTGGAAAATATTTTCAACAGTAATAGGTACCTAGTTTTCAATTTGGTCTCTAGCTTTCATCTAGTTAGTTTACTGGATGAATCTTCATTTACTTTACTGGTAAACTAGTGGTTGTTTGCCACTATATAAAAATCATGCAATGAACTATACAGAGTGGCTTTTCTCTATCTCAAAATATCCTTTTAAATTCTCTAGCAGGATACAGAATTAATTCTGAGTTATCTTTGGGCTCATTTCTGTTTGCACCACTGAAACTGGTGGTTGTGTTCATGTTTGCTTCCTTCATACTTTTTTTAGAAAGAGCTGTGATTGTCAGGGAACCTGCCTGTCACCAGTATGGTGGGACATCAGCTTCCCTGCTCAGTCTGTGGTAGATCATCTCTCAAAAAATGACAGGTTGTTCTGTGGTGTGTTTGGTTATGGTTTTGTCCAACACTGAACCCTTTCTAGAAGGCAGTACAGGGATACGAGGAGCTGGGTAGGAGGGACTTCCAGCAACTACAAACTGGTTGTTTCAAATCCACCTGTAACTGGTTGCCTCAGTGATGATGTTCACTTTCCTCAGATTATTTACCCTGTGTATCTTTTTAGTCTCTGAACACAGGCATTTTCTTTCCCTCATGTATGTTAAAATTTCTTTTGGAATTCCTTCCATCAAGTAATGTGTGCATAATGTGCATTATGCATGTTTCCATAAGTGCTTGCTTGTGTTTCTGGATTCGTTCCATTTCCACTTGGGTTTTGTTTGTTTAGTTTTATTTATTTTGCAGGCTAGATTTATACCCTCAACAGAATCAGCAGATGAGGTTTTATACTCTAAGCCAGTTTTGTTGACTACCATCTAGAAACCAGCAATCAGAGTTTGCTTTGCAATTCTTTTTATCTCCTTGTTCTCCAGCTCTCAGCTTAGTGGTTTGACCTTTTGCATAAGCTATTTTTCATCACCATTTGCCAGTTTTTTCTTTTTAGCAGTGCTTTGCAAGCGTAGAGCACAAATGTTAACTATTTCATATTTTATTTTCTCTGTGCTCCGTTGACTGACTTTTGTGGAAGTAGACTAGTCTAATCTTGAGTCAAGAGGTCTGAATGCTAAAAGTCATAATATATATTAAGAATTACCTTTGATTCAAATTCCAGGAAGTATTCACATATTTCTGTGTTTTTCTGTAGGTCACATTACATTTGAATCCAATTTCATCAGTGCATATTCACCAGAAGCCTCTGGTGTTTCTTCTCAACTCTCCTTTGCCTTTGGTCTGGAAGCTAAAAACAGAAAGACTGGCACCTGGAATCCGAAGAGTTTTCTTTGTAAGTGTACACAGTACTCTGGCCTGCTCTCTATCATAGCTGCTTGTTGCATAAGGCATGGACTTAATGGCATTCATTTGGAAAGTTTTCAAACTTAGATTAAAAAAAAAGTTAAGAGGGGGTCAAGTTTCATTGTAGGGCTCTGGGGAACAGTTAGGTGGTAGGACAAAGCAGTTTCGAGAAAGTAGCCAATTACTTGTTATGTGAATTTAAGGAAAGGAAAGCAAAACTGCTTTTCAGAATCTGCACCTCATATAATTTTTAATACTAACAGTCATTAGAGTTTAAAAAGCTGTGAGGTTATACTAGATTGCCAGTCCTGATTGGAAATCTAACAGTACCATAAAGCAAAAAGCCTCAGAACAATTGGAAATATTAAGAGTGGATGCTAATTGTGTGGTCTGACCAAAACAAAAATTTGTATGTATAGAGCTCAATATGTCCAGTTATGGTTTTTGTCTCTGAAGCTTTGGTCTATTGAAATGACCAAGATAATCCCAGAATGAAGTCATTTTTATTTCTCAGAAGGACTGGAGGACTGCTTATAATGCGAGATCCAAATATTACCTAGTATTTGTAAATCATGTCCTTGCAGTTTGCCAGGACATTCAAGTTTGCTATTTGTAGTGAAACAGACGAGTTGTTTGGATTAAATTTTTAATGTGTGACATCATGTCTAATCATGAGTCGTCTTCATGAAAGTTGCAGCTTTCACTATATTCAACTCCAGTTGCAGAACTGAACTTGATTATTTTTAGTGGGGTCCTCACAGGGCTTAATTTTGCTCCTCCCGCACAGCTGACAGTGGTAGGCAAGGTTGTTTCTGCAGCACCCAGTGGGAACTTAGCTGTGTCACTGTGCATCAGCAGGACAGGAAGATGCACAGTGGTGCAGCATTAGAACACTGAGAAGGGACACTGCTCTCTCAGTTGACCTGGTGTGGTGGTGACATGGTTAAGTGCATGGTTAAGTTCTGTCACGTGCTGGACACTGCAAGCTTTCTGGGATTGTTTTTCTTTTTCCTGTCATCAAGGTATAAGAGTAGGAGTAGCCTTGATATTTTGAACTTCGAAGGACTCAGTCCTGTTTCCAGTACAGTGTATTACTGATTGGTGCGAAGAATATGGGCTTGTTTTTATTCTAAGGTATTCACAATCTTAGGTTTTTCATTGGTGTTTTGGAGACTTATGGCTGTTATCTTCTTGTTGACCATTCCTGTTACTTGGTCTTAATGCAACCAGTACAGTTCTGGTTTGCTCAGAAAATGGCTGAGGAACAACATGGGGAACAACAGTGTGACAAGTCCTCATTCTTCTCATGGACAAAAGAAGCAGAATCTTTCATTGGATAATAAAGCCTTGGACCTACTTTCAGTTTAGTTTTGATCTTCTACAATGCTTCATCAGTTCCATTTCCTATCAACTAGATTTTGTTCAGCTAATTTTCTTCCTCTGCACCCAGGATTTTCCCTCTCCCTTGTGATTTTTCTCCTCACAAAGCAAGATTTTTACCTTGCTCTGTGAGTGGAGAGATGGTCTGCTGAGACCCGTCTTTTTCTGCTCAGCTGATTGTGCTGGAGTTCAGATGGTGATTATGCTGGGCTTGCTTGGTTTGCCTCAGTGGGGTTTCAGCAGCCTGCATTAAGGCATGGGAACAATAGGAATGTGCCTAAGGCTCTGACAGCTCAAACCGTACCATTAGATAAGTGTTTGCTGCAGAAAACTGTTTCAGGTGTTTGTTAGCCTTCTAACAAACTCAGGCTTGAAGAGGTGAGCAGCAGCAGTCATGGTTCTTGCCAAGCAAGAAGTTGCCTGACCTCAAGAACTGCCACTGTCAACTTGGCCACTGATGCTGCAGGGAGGAGTGGACTGTGTCTCAAGTGGGGCAGGAGTACCTGGGAGGCACTACAGATTTGCTACTGTGTTAGGGGGACTCAAATCAAATACCTCCTCTCAAAACTCTATCTCTCAATCTCTGCTGGTCACAGTAAGGGCTGAATGTTGTGGTGCCTTGTGGCATCCTGCCAGCCTGTGGTGCAGGGATAATGCTGCTGCCCATGGGAGCTTGCCTTTTTGCTTCAAGGGACTGAACTGCTCTCAATGTTAACCCATCCCTAATGCATCTGAATAGCTTTTCATAACAATTTTGGATCTCTT
>WAAG01084036.1:20401-34417 GCA_013390105.1 Tichodroma muraria | reverse complement strand
TGGCCAAGCCTCTCCAGTGTCTTCTGCAGCTCAATGTCCTATTGAGCTGTTGTCAAGCTCTCCTTGGTCTTCCTTTTCTCCACAAGCGAAAAAAGCCAGAGAGATCCACGTGTCTGTCAGCTTGGCCACTAGAGCCTTGTATTTCCTCAGAGTGTGGTGTGATTTGTGTCCAGGTGTGCAAGCAGCAAGTGATGATAGTCTGAGAGCAAGCCTTGACAGCTTCTCTGCAATATCCCACATGCAAGTTCCTGTCAAGCACCAAACCTTTTGAGTCATGGAGGCTGATAAGCAGCTGAGGATTGTGAATGCTTAGATAGGACTTTACAGTGACAACTGATAGCTTGCTTTGTTTCCTTTCTCCTTCCCCCTCTGGCCTTTTACATTAAAGGCTGGTTATGGAAATCCTGTTTATTTAAAGGTGAGTCAGGACATTATGCTACTTTAACATCCTGACTAGTGCAGGAAGATTAGCCTGGCTATGGAGTACAGTAATATCCATTTCTGGCATCAGGGGTACATTTGGTGCTGCCTTATCAGCTTACACAGAAATATAGAGAATATGCTTTACTTAACATGCCAATGCTGCTTCTGAGATCTGCAGATCCTTGTGCTGCAGAACACCACCCAGTGTTCTTGCTTTCCCTCTAAAATTTCACAATTCATTGTTTGCTAGATAAGCAAGCAGTAAGTTTGTCTGCTATAAAGAGCTTCAGGAGATTGTATACGTCTTTTTGTGGTCCTCTTTGAATTGTTGGATCTTCACTTGGTATCTGCTGGAAATTTTTTTCTAACCTTGCCTGTATTCTCAGCTGAAAGAATGTCCCAAAGTTGTGCACAGGCTCTCTGAAGAGGTTCATAGACATAATTTTCTATTGTAGAGACTGACAGACTGTCCAAAGAACAAATGGATCTGTATAAACTTGCTGCTGCATCTAGACTTCAGTGGTGCTCTACTACTTGAGTTTATTACATACAGTACACAAATATGCTGTGGGGTACTTGGAGCAGACACATGTAATCAGGGAGTGAGAAGAACCTGTGTTGGCTGTGCTTCACTTTAATTTAGGATTTACTAAGCACATATCTGATAGGATGGTTTCATAGGTATTCAGGAGGAGTCCTTCAAGAAACTTGAGAGAGTTTGGATCAATGTAAGTGAACCCTTTACTGTAAGAATGTAGCTTTCCCATCGTGAGTCTTTTACTGTGAATAAAGCCTCACTCCTTAGTGGGGAGATGCTTTGCCCAAGAGTTAAAATTCAAGTTCTCTTGTGCAGAGATTTGTTCAGTACAGTTTGCTGCAGTATTAGAAGGGAAATACTTTTATATACAAATAGTGAAGAGGGTCTGAAATTACATCTGATATTGGATATTGAACGTATCAAATATGTTCATTGGATATGTTCAATAATTTATTTAATCTATTTATTGTTTAATATCTCATTTATTAAAAGACATCTAGTCATTAAATGCAAAGATTGCCTTTACTGTGAATGGTTAGTGGGAAAATCTTGGTCATTTTCATAGCAGATTGCCTTGATTGTAGAAGGTAACTAACTCATGGACTTAAACATGTCTTGTGTGTTGCACTGTGGAAGGTGGCTCGTTGGTGCCTTTTGATAGCCTGTGATGCAAAGTTCTTTGGTTACCCTCAAATTTTTAATGGTCATAGGATTAACTCCATTTAATTCTGATAATTCAGAACATGGAAGTGATTCCAGTATATCTAAAGGATACAACAGAGGCTATCAAAAGCAAGCCTGAGTTAAAGATTGTGTTAAAAATACAAACAGCTTGAAACACAGCTCACCGAAACTAGGGGGCATTGCCATGTATTGAAATTAAGATCTGCTGTGAGAAGCATTTTTACTGAAGATGTAGCCACAAATTGCTTACAGTTAGCTGGCTTTATTTGTCAGCATTAGGAAATTCTGAAAGGTGGTATTTTAATTCTTTCAGTTTGAGTTACCCTACATCTGTTTTTCTATTAGGGACGTGAAATGCCTGGAATTTGTTTCAAGTTGCTTCCTTTTCTGTGTTAGACTCTAGAGTCTTCCCATATGTAATGTCTTTTTTTAAGTCCTCCTTTACTCCTCAGATTTCCAGAATTCAAAGCAGTAGGGCCCTGACCACTCTGAGCAATGTGCATAGAGATTTTGTGAAATTTTATGCAGATTTTTGTGAAATTTTTGAAGATTTTGTCAGCTGGAGGCCTGCTGATTGTGGAGAGTCTCTGGGTCAGGCTTCACAGCATCAAATGTGCTAGGGTCAGAAATCCCTGGATTTCTTCAAGTGTCCAGTGCATTTACTTCAAGTAAATGCACTGGACACAGATTAGTTTCTAAGAAAATTGCATCTTCGTTTCCAGTAGAAGAATGTTTTCATCTTAATGATGAAATCTCCCATGGCATTCTTCAGCTAGTGACTGATGGCTCTCATGATTCTCAAAATGAATTGACTCCCTCATCTTTAGTTAACACTAAATGTACAATTTTAGGCTCTTACCATTTTGTTTCTCATTTTGAAAACTATGTAGTCTTTCTTCTGAGTTTTTCAATAGCATTACATGCTTTGATACAAAATCATCCTTTGTCTTTTGTACAACTCCTGTAATTTTTTTTATATATACAGGTACATGGAGAACCATAAAAATTGCAGAAGTTACAACTGCAGAATAGGCTTTTTGATTTAAGGCATTTCAGTTAACTCAATATTCTGATATTGGAAAGTTTTGTGTAGGATTAAAGAAGTGAAAGGACATTGGACTATGAAAATCCCAATGCAAACTTGGCAAAGCAATAATGCCTGAGAGGAATAGTGTGAAAGTATTAGAATGTAGTGAAATATTAGGATAGATAATGTAAAATTACACTGGCTTAATTTTTAGCTAAGACTTTTAATGACTTTTTTTTACATTTTATAGGATTCACATGATGCTTTACTGGAATTTGGGAATAACAACCTCCAAATATTGGTGGATATCACAAGGGAAGGGGTATGGAAAAATCCAGTTCTTCTTAAAATTCTATCCCAGCAACCAGTAGAAACTGAGGAAGGTAAGAGTGTGTTTTTAGAGATGATGTGTGGTTGTTGAGAAATTACTTGGGGCAGTTTTGGTGGGTAAGCAGTGATTTCAAGACAGAAGAGAGTTGCATTTTAAATTGTATTGTGCAATAGTATTCATATGTTGCTAAATAGTATTTATTATGAAACTGTCTCACTGGCATTTTGAATAATGTGTCCAATTGTACAACCAGTGCATCTCTGCTTGGACTGTACTATCCATCAGTTTGAATATTTTGAAACTCTATTTTAAAAAATAATTATTTCTTTTTCCATCATAAAAATACAGAAATATTTCTTCCTGGGGTGGTTTGTTTCTCATAACTCTGTGCTTTTAAATGTTTTCCTGAACTCTTCACAGGGAGGAATTGAGTATGTCCTTACTTTTCAGAGGCATAAAAGATTCATGTGGAAGGGCAGTGTAGAGTGTTATTAGCTCTAGGCTGGGGGGGACTTTGTGTTTAGACTATAGAAATAAGATCTTGAATCAGAAACTGCTGAGAAGTGAGGAGAAGGAGGTGCTAGAGTCACTTTATATAATGTAGTCTTTCTAATGTCTTCTATTAAGTTCTTCCTTTATTCTAAATTTTTTTTCTCATTAGTGGTACCGTTAAGTGCTTGCAGGTATTTTATCAGTTTCATTAACAGTGCACTAGACTGCACTTTACCTGTGCTAGTCTAAAGTTAAAAATAATACAGAAGGGAAGAAGAGTTTAAAATAAAGTCTTAAAACTTAGAGAACAAAAAGGTATCTTAAGTCTTCTTCCACAGCAGAATCCTTTGTTCTGGCTTTGGGTAGCCTCTCTTTGTGTGTCAGTATTTTTAATAAATAAATAGAAACATGTTATGGTTATTGAGACAATGTGTTGTTCCTTGTCCTAAAAAAAGAGCAGCCAAGTTGGACTGCATTCTTCACTAACCTTCATGTCAGGTATTAATAGCATGACAGAAACATTTGAACTGTTGTTGTGGTTTAAACTCAGCTGGAAACATTAAGCCCCACTCAGCTGCTCCCTTTTCCCCCACCCCCTCTGGTGAGGGTGACAAAGGCTGAGTTGAAATAAGAGCAATTTACTTGAAAAGAGCAGTGAGATAAGCAAATGAACAGTGACAGCAGCAATACCAATAACAACAGTTTATAAAGGAAAGTGATTACATTCAAAAACACTCTCTGAGAAACTCCTACACTTTGGCCACAGCTACCCCNACTTCGGCCACAGCTACCCCCTGCAGCACTACAGGCTGGGGACAGAGTGGCTGGACAGTGGCCAGGCAGAAGGGGACCGGGGAGTGCTGGCTGGCAGCAGACTGAACCCGAGCCAGCAGTGGGTCCGTGTGGCCAGGGGGGCCGGTGGCACCTGGCCTGTGTCAGGAATGGCGCGGCCAGCGGGAGCAGGGCCGTGCTCCTGCCCCCGTGCTCGGCAGTGACTGGGCTGCACCTCGAGCGCTGTGTCCAGTTCTGGGCCCCTCAGCTCAGGAGCCACGTGGTGACGTTCAGACATGGCCAGAGAAGGGCAGCAAGGCTGGTGAAGGAGGAGTGGCTGATGGAGCTGGCCTTGTTTGACCTGGAGAGAAGGAGGCTATAGGGGAACCTTTTCCCTCTACAGCTACCTGAAAGAAGGATGTGGTCAGGTGGGGGTTGGTCTCTTCTCCCAGGCAACCAGGGACAGGCCAGGAGGCCACAGTCTTAAGTTGCTTCAGGGGAAGTGTAGGCTGGACACAGGGAAACAGTTCTTCACTGAAAGAGTGATTGGGCAGTGGAATCGTCTACCCAGGGAGGGGTGGAGTCCCCATCCCTGGAGGTGTTTAAAAACAGACTGGACGTGGCACTCAGTGCCATGGTTTAGCTGATGAGGAGGTTTAGGTCATAGGTTGGACTAGGTGATCTCAAAGGTCTTTTCCAGCTAGTTCATTCTGTGATTCAGTAACATTCATTGGAGCTCTTCTGCACAAATGCATTTTTAGGGAGTCTGGAATAGTCCTCAGGCACACCTGAACAGTCTGAATGTGACTCGGGAAGCCTGTATTAGACAAATCTGGCAAAACCACATTTCTCAAGTAAAGTGTTAGACATTTTAAGTAAAGAATACTTCTGAGAAATTGAATATCTGCCTAAAATGTTGCTTCTACCACACGTCTTGCATTTGTGGCAATCTTGGAAACCTTGGTTTGTTTTTTTGCTTGCTTTCAGGGTGTCAAAGAGCAGATAAACTGAGGAAATCATCACCCCTGTGGCCTGTGGACATGCAGCATAACTGCTTAGACATAGCTAGATGATCTTTCTGAGCTGTCTGAATGTGTCCTCTTAGCATTGAAGCAGGATGGTTTGTTTAGATATTGGTTGAGTGTTTTCAGCTAACAATGCTGGGAGCAGTAGCAGAGCTCAGTGTGGTATCAGACATGTAGAAAGTGAGGGTATGTGAGGGTGCTGTCCTGTTCTGCTCTACTCTTTTGGCTTGCAGCAAGCACTGTGAAAGTGGTAGGTAGTAATAGCATTATTAGTAGTGGAAATTGGAAAATAGGAGGATGGGGAATGGTGATATTTAATAGCTATAAATACTGTAAAATAATTATTCAGTGACTAAATAATACAGTGCCATTATGTTAGAGGGGATGGAAGGGGTTTTATTTGACGTTTTTTGGTTTTGTTAGTCTTTTGGAAGACTAAATTAGAGTATAGTGAAGAGGTATTGAAGATTTTCAGGGAGTTGTAGGAAAAAGCATAAGGCTTTGAAAGACAACCAAGGGCATAAAATTCAGTCTCCTATAGCTGTTGCCAGCTATCCAATAATATTTCAAAGAAATTAAAATAATGCATATTGGGAGTCATAAAACTTTAAAGTGATGCAGGAGAAGAGAAGTAGTCCTGTGAGGAGCAGGGAGTTGGACTGATAATCTTTATGGGTCCCTTCTACCTCAAGGTGTTGTATGATTCTAAGTAGATTGAGGCCATATGTAAAATCTGCTGTTTTCTCAGAAGGCAAGATTTATGTGCCAGACTTGTTCCCCCACGCTCTGGTACAAGGCAAAATGAAATCTTAAAGAAATCCTGGTCCCTGTGCCATTATGGCATGGAAAATATTTTGACTCCTAGATTGTGCTGCTAATGTAACTGGTTCATCTTACTGATATCATCAGACAAATGTGATTCAGGGACTACAGAACTGTCTGCTGGCATACAAACTGATCCATGAAGCTGTATTAATTATACCATGTTTTATGATTAATACAATCTTGGTTTTGTTGTACTTCCTTTTCTTTGTTCAGTCCTGTCTTTTCTCTATGCCAGGCAGTCAAATGCTGCTGTGATTTTATTTTGCTTGCAGAAACTCTGTCTGAGCAGCTGGAATTAGTCTCTTGGCCTTGTGTAGGACATGGTTGGAGTTGATATTAAGCAACTATCTTTAGATGTCTACTAAATTAACTTCAACATTTATTACCTTCAGAATCGTATCAAGTAAATGCTAATTTCTGTAACAGATCGGAAGTCACTGAGTTAGGAGGTTTGTCTTCCTTCTTTCACTTGTGTCCCTTCTTTGATCTGTATGATGTCCTGTGCTAGCAGGCTCAATTTGATAGAAACAGGAGGAATCAAAATGTACTTCCTGCAGGTCCCAGAGGGGATGGCAATTCTACTTTTAGGCTTGGGAGTAGAGGCTGCAGAAGGAGCTCCAGTGCAGTGGATTTTCAGTTGCCTTGGTCAAACTACCATTTTATCCTTCAGTACAACAGCAGCTTCACAAAGTGTCTTTTTCAATCATCTAAAGCTTAAGTTTCTTTGAATAGTTTGTATTTCATGCTTTTTGGGATTTTGTGAAGAGTACCTGGAATGCATTCCTAGCTTTTGCTGCTGTGAGACACTGTAAGGTGTGAGTAGCTCGGTGTGCCTAGCTGAAGCTGTGTTTTGTGAACTGGTAGTTCTTGTTAATGATCATCAGATGCCTACTGGAGTGAACAGTCCTGAAGGTGTGTAAGGTTCCTGCCTTTCTTGTTTAGGGTTCTTCAATTTAATTCTGTTTTTTAATGCACTGGCCTGGGAAAGGAATTGACATCAAATATAAAGGTGGTTTGCCAAGTTTGTTCCAGCAAAAGATTCATAGCAGCTTGGGTTCTGTCTGCTGCTTCTATGACTCTTAATAAATTGCACTGCCATGTGCTAGGTTGGTGGTTCCTAATTTTTACTGTCAGCTGGTGAGGCTGGTTGTTTGGGGCATTAATATTTGCTGGAGGAAAGGGCTTTAAAAAAATCATGTCAGCTTAGGCCTTTTAGGTGACTAAACAATACCAGCATCCCGATGGGAGCATAATTGATGCTGTTCAACGGTTGCGACATCCCATGTAGTTCTGTGCCTCAGGCACCTAGCTTTAATGCTGATATGTGTAGAGTTTGAAACTGCACTGCCCTTTTGGCTGAAGGGTTTGGGAGAGGGAAGGGTTGCATGGTGTCTGCGCTGATTTTTATAGCAAGCTGTTTTCGTCTTGAGATGTTTGATAGGACGCTGTGGCAGAACACATAGCAGCAGGAGATCTAAGAGCTGTGGCAGAACACATAGCAGCAGGAGATCTAGGAGGAGAAGGAACAAGAAAGTCTGTTCATGGACATGTATGGAAATGTAACAGATTTAGGACTGAGTACAAAATTAGGTTCTCTGAGGGAAAACAACTCTTCTCGTTTTGCTGTCTATTCCTCAGGTTTTGTTCCTTTTTCAGGAAAAGAGGAAACTTTCCACTTTGCAATAAAGCTATGTCTGACTAGTGACTCATTTCTGAATTTTGCTCCTACCATCACCACTTACATCTGCATGACAGAGGAGCTCAGTTTGTCATTTGCCTCCTTTGAAAGGTTCACACCACATTCCCTTAGGTGTGAAGGAATTGGCCCGAGGGCACAGACCTGCCACCCTTGGGGAGCATGTGCTTACTGACCACTCTCAGCCTGCAGCAGGTTGAGACCCTCTTGTGCATACCGGCAGAGCATCCACCTCCATCAAAGTTTCTCTTATTTGTGCTGGAAGATAAAAGTGTAACTGTTAAACTGCAAGTGTTTAATTTGGCTGACTGCAGGTAGTCTTAAAATACTTCCCATGTCTTGACTGGCTGGCTCTGACACATTAGTAAAACTCCATTTAAGCAGTTGCCAAGTGCATATCTAGCTCTGTAAACAAGAGGAATCTAAATAATTCTTAGAGGAGGTAAAAAGAGTATTTTATTCCTAGTATGTTTTTTATTCCTCTTACGGATCTGAAAAAAAAGTATTCTGTGAGCCAAGAGGTATAGAAATAGGGACTTAGAGAATTGCTTTGAATTGCTTGTGGGCACTGAACCCCATTCCTGCTAGGCCCATGAATGGCAGTTCCACTTGGAGAAGGGACTGATGTGATGCTGGGGAAGCCAGCTTTCTGGGTGTCTTCCTCAACAGTGATCTGGCCATGGTGCTGTGGTAGCAGTCTCTTAGATCAAATATCCATGCTGAAGCACTGTTGGGTGTCCTCGATAAGTATTCAAGCACAGTATCATGCAGATGCGATTTTTAAGGAGGAGAAGAGGCTTGTTTCCTAGCAACTGGAGATCTTGCTGCAGGCTGCCTCTTGGTCAGGCAGTTCTTTTTGCTTTATCCATTGAAGTTCCTTTACTGTGAAGTGGCAGCTGGGTCAAGAGTTTAATGCTCAGAGGTTTTTCCTGTGAAAAACAAACCATTACCATAGACTTAAAATGATCCTCTAAAGGACCACTAAGCTGACTACTGCAGAATACAAGTAAGTTTCACTACAGGCATGTGGTCTGTACCTGGCACCTGAAATGAGTTTTCTGTTCAGGTGCACATTGTGAATTTTCTGTCAACTAGTGTAGCGTCTGTTAGAACACACTGTTGTTTGTTTGGGCAATATTTTAAGTGCAGAAAGAAAACTTTCTTGTTCTGTGTTGTATGCAATTGTCTCTTCTAGAAATTTATATTTTTATTGGTTTCTTAACTACCCATCTTGCATAGTAATAATAAAATGCTGATGTAGTGGAAGAGCCATTGAATAGAAATATTTTAAGTTGTTAGTCTAAAGCAAGCTTTCTTTTTTGAGTAATCCTGAGCCTTTTGCAGGCACTAGAGGTAACTGGCTGATTACAGCTGCTGCAGAACACCACTCTAGTATGTTTTATCAGAATGTCTTGTGCATTTCCATGTTTTCTTCTACAGTTCATCAGCCAGTTTGTCCCTTGGTTCGTATGCATTACTACATGTAGTATAAGAATATGTTGAACCATCTCTCTTAAATCACAAGGGTCTTTTGAATGATGTTCAGGTCTGGAGATTTGTCTCAAGGCTTTGCGTAGATGTTTATGTTAAGCAGGGAATAACACCACAGCTATTTTGAAGCCTATGATTTCATTATGTTGGTTTTGCACAGCCTGGTTTTTGGGAGTGAGGAGGCCATGGAGGTGGCTTCTGTGAGAAGCTGCAGGAAGCTTCCACCATGTCCAGCAGAGCCAGTCCCTAATGGCTCTGAAGATGGACAGGCTGCTGGGCAAGGCTGAGCCAAATGGAGATGATGGTAATGCCTCTGTGATAACATATTTAGGAAGAAAGTCGAAACAAAGTGGGGGCAATTTGAATTCCAGCTAGAGAAGAGGAGGAGGTGAGAACATGTGAGGGAAACAGCATGGAGACACCAAGGTCAGTGGGAAGGAGGTGCTCCAGGAGCCAGAGCTGAGATTCCTCTGCAGCCATGGTGAGGACCATGGTGAAACAGCTGTGCCCCTGCAGCCCGTGGGGATCCAGGGGGGATGCAGAGATCCACACCATCCATTGTGGGGGAGGTCCCCACGGCAGAGCAGGTGGATGCGTGGAGGAGGCTGTGATCCAGTGGGATACTCAGAGGAGAGAGGGCCCTGCTTCCAGGCTGGAGCAGCCTGTCCTTGGAGGACTGCACCCCGTGGAAGAGTGACCCACACTGCAGCAGTTTTGGCAGGACTGTGTGCCTGTGGAAGGGACTCACGTTGCAGCAGTTTTGGCAGGACTGCTGGTCATGAGATTGGACCCATGCTGGAGAAGTTCATGGAGAACTGTCACCTGTGGGAGGGACCCCACCGCCTCACAGGGGAAGAATTCCTCTCCCTGAGCAGCAGAAGAATAACCTTGGATGATGAACTGACCTTTGATGAACTGAAAAATGCTGTCGGTGAGAAGGAGGGAGTGGTTGGGGGAAGAAAAGGTGTTTTTAAGGGCTTATTTTACTTCTCATTATCCTCCTCTGATTTTGTTAGTAATAAACTCACTTTGTACCTCTAAGTTGAGCCTGTTTTGCCCTTGGAGTGTTTTCCCCTGGTCCTTACCTCAACTCATGAAGTCTTCATTAAATTTTTCTCTCCTCTGCCCAGCTGTAGCAGGGAGTGAGAGTGAGTGACTTTCATGGGTGCCTGGTGTTTGGCCAGTGTCAAACCGTGACAATCAGCCAAGGCAAAGTACATGTACTTTATCACAGCTTTTGATGCTGTCTCTCACAGCATCCCTGGATTAAATATCCAGGACACAGCTTGATAAGTCCGTAGTAGGTTGGGTGAGAAGTAGCTGATAGGTCAGGTGCAAAGCGTTATAGTAAATGAGATTATGTCAGGCTGGTGAGCAGTCAGTGGTGGGGTTTCTTTAGTGTCTTCATAAATTATGTTGGTGCACAAGTTGAATGTACATGAAATAAATTTGCTGATGATACTATGTTAAGATCTGTGATTTCCTTTGAGAGCAGGGGCCTTATAGAGAGATCCAGATAGACCAGAGAGCTGGGCAGTCACCAACCATATGAACTTTAACAAGAGTAAGTAATGAATTCTCCACCTGGAACACGGTAATCCTGGTTACATGGACAAACTGGGAGATGGAGAGCAGCCCTGTGGAAAGAGATCTGGAAGACTTGGGTTGATGGCAACTTGAATATGAGTAAGCTCTGTGCCCTGGTAGCCAGAGGGGCCAGCTGTGTCCTGGGGTGCATCAGGCACTGCATCACCAGCCAGTCAAGGGGGAGGTGACTGTCCAGCTCTTTTCTGTGCTGAGGTGGCTTCAGCTTGAGTCCTGTTTGGGGCTGAGCAGTTTTGGGTGCTTCAGTGCAGAAAGGACATCAGACCACTGGATTGTGACCAAGGTGGGGGGAGCCTGGAGGCTGCTCCTTATGAGGAGCAGGTGAGGTCACTTGGCTTGTGGAGCCTGGAGACTGTTGAAGGGTGACCCCATGCACCTTGCTCAAGAAGAGAGGGCCATGAGGAGGAGGTGCTCATCTCCTGTCTCTGGTGACCAGCAGGGGACAGGAGGACATGGAATTAAGGGTAAGCACAGGTTAGACATTAGGAAAATGTTCTTCATCCCAAGGGTGGTTGGATACTGGAGCAAGCTCCCCAGAAAAGTGGTCACAGCACCAAACCTGCCAGAGTTCAGGGAGCATTTGGCCAATGCTCTTAGTCATACAGTTTAATTTGAGGTAGTCCTTTGAGGAGCAGGACTTGTGGGTCCTTTCCAGCTGAATTCTGTTTCTATAATAAACATCTGGGAAGAGAATGAAGCTAAATCTGTGAGGTATTTAATCCAAATAAGTAAATTTTGCTTGCTATTTACAAAAATAATCTGAAGTGGCATTTTTACTATTGAATTAGTTCATCAACTCTCATAATGATTAGTATCTGCTTAAGAGCATGAGCCTAGCGTGTCTTAAACACAGTTCTTCAAAAGTCCCACAAAGATAATATTTTCACCCTCAACTTCATTTTACATATTTTGTCATTACATGGGGTTTTAACAGCTTGGGTGGAAAACTTTCCAGTTGAAAAGCATGTAATGAATGGCTTGAAATATTTTTTGATTTTTGGAATATAAAGCTACAGTTGAAAGGTGATGATTCTGAACCTCAGTTGAACTACTGGTATCTGGTGTGCTCAGTGTCCTTTAACCATTGCTGTAGCATACATCTTAATGGTGCTGCCTTTTGGAAGGGCATGGGGGGTGGCTGGGCTGGGGGGAGGGATTCTTGTCTGTAGCCCAGCATTCTCTTCCTGCAGAGTTTGGGAGAAGGGAGTCCATTGCTGTCACTTGTAATCATGCCTAGAGTTTCCAAAGAACACTGTCCATACACAAATTTTAAACAAGTGTGAATGCAGTGAGACAATTTCATTTAAGTGTCATCTGTAAATTGGTCTATTCTCAAAGGATTTTTTCTTTTCCTAGCTAATAAATTGATTACACGAGAAGGGCCTTCCTTTCTGCAGATGCGAATAAAACATTTGATGAAATCAAACTGCATCCCCCAAGCCACTTCCTTGTCAAAATTGTGTGCAGATTCTCCAGAAATTGCAAATGTTTCATCTTTTCGCCAAGCCTACATCACATGTGTGTGTTCAATGCTGCCTAATGAAGACTCCATTAAGGAGGTTAGTAACCTATAGTCCCTTTTTAATATATATTTATGAAGCATTTTAGAATTTATTTATGTAGTACTAAGAACTGAAGCTGAAAGAGTGAAGAGTGAAAGCTAAGAAATGAAGAGTGAAACTGTTGCAGCAGAATTCCATAAGAGGAATAATCTATTGCAGAGTGCAGTAGGAAAGAACATTTGTATGAACAAATGTTTGAACTTTTTTTGTTCATTTGTATGAACAAAATGTATGAACTTCTGTATGAACAAAAGAACATTTGTATGAACTGCTGCTGTGGATAAGTATGTATGTACGTATGCTTGATTAGATGCATTTGAAAGCTTAGAAATTATAACTTCCCTTCTAATAATATGCAGAATCTAATTGGAAAGCTGTCTTTTCTGACTCAAAACACTGGTAGCAGAGCAATTACTTTTCATCTAATCATTCTGACCTAAGAAAAGTTTTAAGAAAAAGAAAAATCACGAAACAAACAAAAACCACTTTAGAGTTGTTCTTCCTGGACTCTAAACTTGTTTTTAGCAGTCTTCCTGTTACAGTAACAGTCATAGCAATGGTTTGTGTTCACACAGAACTGCTGTAGCACAACTACTCTTGCCTCTGTTGCCTCTTGATGTCACATGCCTGTTATGGGATCACTCTCACTTGTATGCATCTGATGTAGTTTTAAATGTGAGACTTGGACATTGTGAATAAGCCTCAGTGAAACTGGGGGAAGCTTGAGCTCCTAAAAAAACTCTCATGTCTGCACTTCCTGCATGAGTGGCAGAGTGATCATGTTGTACTTATAAACTGTTTTAAAAACCCTTTCTTTAAAAATACTCCTTGTGAAAAACAAATATTTGTTTAGGTGTCTCTTCAGTCTGCACTTTGTGCCAGATTCCTCTTAGTGTGAGCAGAGAATGTATTTAACAGCTCACTGCAGACATGATCTGTGCATTGAAAGCTTTGGAGTTGATGGGTAGCTTACATTGAATTGGCTGCTAATGAGGAATGATGGAGAAATCACATTAAATTCTGTTCCTTTTTCAGTTTGTTGTGAGGGTTGTGAAGTGTAGCTGTAGCTGTTTTACCTTTATACTCAAAACAGTCTTTCCTTGCTAGTAAAGTATAAAGGTTGGAACACAGATTGATGAATTGAATCAAGTTAATTGCTTAATTAAACTTTTTATGGGAAAACAAAGCCACGAAGCATCAGTGCAGTGTCTTAATGCAGTACAGTTTATTGACTTAACTGGACCTGTGGCCAAAACTGTGAAAGTATAAAGTCAGTGGTGTTCCAGTGCCAAAAAGTTAACTTTAATAACTGCAGTCTGAAGATTTGCATGGCATGTTTCTTTGCATGCTTTGTCACAGGTGTTGTACAGTTGGTGCTCTTACAGAATTGCTGAAGTCCAAGACTTCTAAAACACTTTCATTTACACCTTTGTTTTAAGAGGCAAGAAATGTGTTCTATCATCATATTACCTATTATCTTCCTCAGGTAGAAAGTTATCAGGTCTAATGAGAAGTAGGTAAAAGGGATGGGAAGAGGTGAAAAATG
>WAAG01084036.1:2143-20389 GCA_013390105.1 Tichodroma muraria | reverse complement strand
AGAGGTGAAAAATGAAAAATTAAAAGTTCAAAAAGTGGCAGGTGTTGGGGAATGATAGGTGGCAATAACAAAAACCCCACCAGGAGGAACAGAGGAAATAAACTGGAACAAGAGTTAAATGAAAGTAGGAATGAGAGGTAGGTAGAGGAGGATGGGGTAGGAGAGTAGGATGGGGTAGGTAGAGGAATAGGGCTTGGCTAGGAAAGTAAATATTATAGACAACTTGAATAGGAATGAAGATAGCTTGGGGAGGATTGAAGAAAAATCATTTGTTTTGGAAGATCAGACAATGTGTGGTCATCCCTTTCCAGGAGTTGGATGTGATTGAGCTGGCTAAGTCAG
This sequence comes from Tichodroma muraria, assembly GCA_013390105.1. Taxonomy (NCBI): domain Eukaryota; kingdom Metazoa; phylum Chordata; class Aves; order Passeriformes; family Sittidae; genus Tichodroma; species Tichodroma muraria. Next base: position 20,047 of record WAAG01084036.1, on the reverse strand, counting down.
GTGTGGAAGTTAAATTGCTGAGCTCCTACAAATTAAACTACTTCTCTTGATATCTATAAAGAATAACATACATACACACACTTGTGTGTGTGTGTGTATATATATATCTGTATGTACATGCTTCTCTAGAGGTATGTAAACACGTGTATCTTATGTCTGTGTATAAATCTGTGTGTGTGTGCATACACACTGTAGATAAAGTTGTCCCTTGCATTTCTGGTACCTCCTTGAATTGATTGAGGCACACATGTAACAAGAAATACAACTCTAGACTTGTTTGTTCACTGCTGCTCTGTGCCAGTGTAGAAAGTAGATTTAAGTATTGATTTCAGGCTTCAATGTTTGGCTTGAATTTGCCAGTTTATTGAACCAATTAAAATGCTAATTAAAGCAGTTCTCCTGCACAGTAATTAACTATTGCAAAGGCATAAAGCCCCAAATGTTCTGTGATGTAGGATGGTTTTCAGTTGTGAAACAAGCAGTCATCTTTTTGAGGCCTTTTCCAAATAAAGAGTATCAACATGGTGTCCTTCAAAAAAAAATGGTAGAAGGCTCTGTTAGTGGTAGAAAATTTTTATTATGACATAAAAAATCAAGTATCACTGTAATGTTACAACTTTTTCTTCAAACTGAAGTAACATGGAAAACCAAGACAATTTAAATCTTACATGGTTGTATGTTCTTTGGAATAGCTTTGAGGAGTGAACTGGAATACTTGTTAATAGAACATGGGGAAGATGGCATCATTTTTTAACAATTCTAATTTAGAATATCTTAGCAGTGTTCATGCTGTAGTCTCCTAACTTTCAATGAGTTGTTCTAGTAGGTTTATAACAGAGTAGTGCTGGTCAGCATTTCAGGTGTAGTAAAGACACTTCAGTGTCTGGTTTGTTACTTACGTGACTGGCTGGATATTGTTGGATGATTTCAAGATGTGCATTTTGACTTTTTGTTTTAAACATTAAAAAAAAAAATCTCACAGCAAAAAAATCTCAGAAACAAAAAGCAAAAATCCCAAGATCTGAAATGAGATGAATTATCATTGACCAAGTTTGAGATAAATGGGACTTGAAACCAGTTTTCTTGTTGCTTACTTAGTAGTTAATGTCCTGAATGCGAATGAATTTGTCCAAAAAGAATCAAATTTCTGTGGGAAGAGAGGGGCTGGGATGTGCTGTGTAGCTGTAGGTCACTCTTGAGTGCCAGGCCATGTTTGCTGTTGCTCCTGCTGGTCCAGCACCCATCAGAAATTCTGGGTCTTGTTACAGCATTGGTCTGATTGAGGAATAACTGATGGCTATTAAAAATGCAGGATTTATAATGCTGTAGCCTCAGAAGCCTATGTAAGTAGTTTGAATGTTACAGTTTTTAAAACAGTGGTGGTGGTGGTGATGGTCAGTGATTGCCATTTTAATGGAGCATGCTCTCTGTCAGGTCGTGTCTGGCCGAGTTGCCTTCAGATCTGTGAAGGAAACATGTCCCATACTTACATGCACTGACAATATTTGTGTTTCTAAAACCCAAGACTTGGAAGATCAGAGTTTTATCAAACTGCTGCAGGCAGCCTCTGCTTTATTTAAGAATATTTGCTGTAGTATTGAGGAGATGGCTGTGTAAAATTGTAGAAATCATCAAAGACAAAAGTTTGTGTCACTTAGCTTTAAAACTAAATTTTAGCTTTTAATAATCTGCTTTATAAAATATACTGACGGAAATTGTTACCTATAAAGATTAAGAGTGGAGAGAGATGGTAGAATACTGTGAGAAGGGTGAAGTTACTCAGCTGCCACACTTAGACTTCCCACCCAGGCTGCAAGGCCTGTGTAGCTGTAGGTACCAAAGGTGATGACAACTTAAGAAAGGTGCTGCTGGCAGGGAATGTTGGGGGAGGATGGTGTACAGCAGTGTCCTGTTACCTGCAGGAGCCCCTTTCTCTCCTGGGCAGTGATAGCATCTTCACAGTCCTGTCATGTGGCTGTTGGTATGGGCTCACTTCCTAGCCCTCCCCAGCCTGCTGAGGTGGCACTTGATTCACAGATACTGGATGGGCTTGTTGCCTTTGGCATGCAAGGAGCAATGGTGTCTGTTTCCTTAAACAGCAAAGCACTGTCACCTAAATCATTTTCTGAGGTTTTACTCTTGCCAGGGGTGAGTCAGTGACAATCAAGTTTCCCTTTCCCCCCACCCCATTCAAAAATCTGCTCTATTTTACTTTATCAGATGCAAAACTGACACATCTGCAAGGCCTTGCAGCTTGTGAATTGCTCTGGAAATGTCTGCTGCAAGAGGTCAGTTCTGGGTCTCAGGTTGAGCTCCAAAAGTCAGTGGACCCTAGAAAATGTTGGCATTGCTCAATGAAGTCTAGTGTCAAGCCTGAATGGAAAACTGGGTTAATATCCCTGCCTCTACTCTTTCTGCTGAGATATCCACAAAAAATAGTTTAACTTCCTGTTGTTTGTTCTCTGTCACTGTTATTCATGATGAACATGAAGTTTGAAATGTTTATAATATCAACAGCTGTTCAAAGTACATATTGCTAGAACAGTCTGTTCTGTGAAGTGGAATAGATGCAGTGGAAAAATGTATTAAAACCTAGTGTTGTCTTAATAGTAAACGCTCTTCATAATTACTGTTTGTGGCTTATATCCAAGCTGAGACCCTGGTTTGATACAGAGATATTCACTACCTTAAGCAGGGATTCCAGAACTTCCTTGGGATTTGTCTCCTTGTCGTGGTTTAACCCTAGCTAGACCCAGGCCCCTCGTAGGTGCTTGCTCAACTCCCCTACCAGTGGTACCAGGGACAGAAGTGGAAGGGTAAAAGTGAGAAAGTTTGTAAGTAGAGGTAAAGACAGTATAGTAGGTGAAGCAAAAGCCATGCAGACAAGCAAAGCAAAACCAGGAATTAATTCACTGCTACCCATGGGCAGGCACCTCCAGGAGAGCAAGGCACAATCGTGCATGACAGAGACTTGAGAAGACAAATGCCATCTCTCTCTCTCTCTCAACCCCCTCCACTTCCTCCTTCTTCCCCTCACTGTATGTACTGAGCATGATGTCATGGTCTGGAATATCCCCTAGGTCAGTTGGGGTCACCTGGCCAGCTGTGTCTCCTCCAAGCTCCTGTGCACTCCCAGCTTCCTTTGCCCCGTGGCAGTGCTGCTCAGCAGTAACAGAAACATCTCTGTATTATCAACCCTGTGCCCAGCAGGAATCCCAAACACAGCCCCATACCAGCCACGAGGAAGAAAATTAACTCTACCCCAGCCCAAATCAGCACACTACTCTAAACACTTTTGTTTCCATCTTTGTGCTTTGAAATGTGGCTGTTCAGAATCAGCACCTAGGGATGAAGAGTACAAGAACCAGCTTTTTCACCACTCTTGGTCTTTTTGGACCTGGGTTCTAATTTTTGAAAGTATCCCAAGAATTCCTGAGAGTGCAGAGAGACAGAACAGGGAGTTTTAGATAGATGGTTGCCTGCATATAAGTATTTAGCTAAGCTGCCCAAAATGGAAGGTTGTCCCAAAGAAAACTAATATTGAGAAGGGATCAAAACTAACAAGTGAACTTCTGATACCATTTTGTAGCTGAAAGGTGTGACAGGATCTCTGGGTCTGGGAGACATAATGTTTTGTTTGTGAGACTTTGATACAGTAAATGTGCATTTCTTTTGTAAACATACTGAGAATAAAGTGCCTTTTCTTTTTAATTTTCTTTTTCTTTAAGATTGCAAAGGTGGATTGCAAAGAGGTACTAGACATCATATGTAATCTGGAATCTGAGGGACAAGAAAATACTGCATTTATTCTTTGTACAACATATCTTACCCATCAGCTTCAAACAGCAAATGTGTATTGCTCTTGGTAAGTATAAGCTGCTTCTGCTAACTGTTCCTCACTGGCTAGAATTGAGTGAATATAGTACAAAAATATGTAGAGAAGGTGGATTTATCCTTTACTTGCGAATGGCATCAGACTGAAACACTTCCTAGATAATTATTTATTTTGTCACAAGTTGCTATGCTAATAGAGCAGAAAGACAAAAGTAATGTTTAAACAATTTAAAACTGAAACAGCACTCACACTATTGGCATGAATGCTTGTACTTCTGTGGGGTAGTAGATGTGTCAGTGGTGGTGGGTCAGTGCTCTCAGGATTGGTATTAAACCTCTGGCTTTGTGGTTCCACAAAATGTGATATCAGTCTGTTCTTCACTTGGGAATACTTGGCCCCAGGAAAGTCTGGTGCATTTTTTTCACCCATTCCACAGAGATGTCAGTACTAGGAATGAGTGGAAACAACACCCTGTAACACCTTCTGCTTGAAACCTCTGCTTCAGTAAACTTGTAGAGCCAAAGCAGAGGGGCTGGTTTCTGGCCTTCAGAAAATGAGTTTGTAGTTTTGGTTTTCAAGGCATGGCTAAATATGTAGTTTTCTCCTATTTAAATCCCCACCTGCATAAAGCTTTACATGGCCAGACATATCAAGAATATGTTGGGAATTTGGATTTGGTTAGCTGTGGTATTGTTCATTTAGTCCATGTTTTAAAGCCATTCAAAGAAGTTTTTACAGCACTTCAGTGTCTGCAGGATGATTGCCAGTTCAGCCTAGTCCAGTCATGTGTACAAATAGGCCAGAAATGTCTTTTTGGGCAAAGAATACCTTGTAGAAAGAAATGAAGACCTTTTGGAAGACTAAGGAGGGGAGAGTTCACCACACTTGAAGTTCTAGAGGATGTTTTTTTCATTATAGAGTTTTGTCATTAGGGATTGGAGCAGAATTATGTCAGAAGAGGTACGAGGCTAGAGTGATCCCTGTGTTCTCTTTTCAAAGAGAAAAACAAGCAATAACTAGCATTCTTCTAGGGTAAGCTATATTGCTTGCTTTTGTCCAAGAAGATGTGTTCTGTTCTAAGAGCTGTATCCCTAGGGTGCAAACCAAGAGGGTCAGACTGTTGGGGCTGGAGAACAGGCTTGAGGATGTAGCATTTATTGTTACAGAATAGCATTTCTTTTTTGTGACAGCAAATGCGGGTAGATTTTTTTGCTTGCAGTATGAAATCTTGAACTGAAACTCTTGAACCTTGTAATGCAATTTTCAGGTCCTGTAGTTCTGACTCAGACCTGCAGATTTCTCATCTCAGTGTCAGTCTGAGCCCCAGGTGAGGCGTGCCTGGGGCTAGTGCTACACAAAACATCGTGCAGCTGAGACATGCAACTCACACATCACCTTCAAACTTGGCTGGCCTGGGTGACAGGCAGTGATGGCTTGAAGATCCAAATGGTAGCACAGTCCAGCAACATAAATATATCCCTACTTCTAGAAGGTTAGCAGGTTTGTGTCACATCATTATGTGTACAATGTTCTTAGTCGTTCTGAGGAAAGGTGCTGGGTCAGACTGTGCTGCCCTGTCCATGCATAGCACAGTTCCCCTCTGCTGCTGTCCTGACAGACTTCTCAAGTTCCAGCTGCCTTCCCTGGGGATGAGATGGGAGAATGAAGTCTTCTGTCGAGTGGTAACGCTGACATTGTAGAGATGTATAAATTGGAGTTCTAGTCCTGTACCTAGCAGCACTGGACACAGCCAAAGCTCCTAGACTCACTGAAGAGCAAAGCTTCCAGGATGCTGGAGCACTGATGAAGTTCACCTTCTGATGACTCCTGCATGGTGAAGCTGGTGTTATACTTCTTGACCATCAGACTGCTTTCTCACTCTGAGACTGTATAAGTCTATTTAAAAAGTACAGTTGCTTGAAAGTCAGGATGCCTGGCTGTTGGTGCACTTTTCACTGACCTTCACCTGTGTTCCTGGGGGCAGATGTGGATCGAGCAATTATTTAGCCACAAAGAAGATGAATTCAAGTGGCTGATATGACACAAAACTTGTAATTTGGAGGATTGCTTTTGTCAGATCAGCCAGCTTGACTGATATTCCATGATATTTCATGTTACAAATGTAGTGGGCATGCATTTTGGCTAATGAAAATGAGGAGCTCTGCTCCACACAAACTGTGGCACTCACTGAAATCATTGTAGGGCTGATTTTGAGCAGTAGTCTGGAAAGGAGATAAGGTAGAATTCTCTGCATTGGTGAACTAAGCTCCATCGATAGCATGAAAAATGCCAGGGCAGGCTGGTGAGGAGGGAAATGTGAAGGTGGACTCTCTGCAATATGGATATTTACTATCATCCTGCAGCTAAAGCTAATGGAGAGGAATGACATGCTAGCAGGTGGTTGCGAGCCATTATATAGGCTTAAATACAACATAAATAAACACTTAAAATAATGAGTTAAATTGAAAACATAAAGGGAAACATTCTTCTTTCTGTGACCAGCTGCTGGTTTTAAAGGGGCAGAAATTGCTTAATTCACTTCTGTCTTGGTTTAAGACAGTTTAAGGGGTGGACTCTCCAGAATTCATTACCTGCCCTTTTAGTTTTAACTACTTCCTTTTTCACCAATAAGAAAAGATAAATTCAAGAAGATATAAGTGAAAAGAGTTTACTAAAAAAAAATGAAACCTCAACAAATACAAAAATAATAGTCAATACCAAATAGTAGTAAATAACAAAGTAACAGTAGTAATCACTAGATACAGAGTGGCTGAATCTCAGACTTTACTCTGAAACAGTTTTGGATTGCAAAGTGCAGCTTCTTGAGTTGCTACTGTTGCTACTCAGAGACCTACCTGAAGCAACCCCCTGCAGAGCCCAGAGAGAAACCAAGGAGGGCTTCTTCGTTAGTGACCCCAACTTTAAAAGGACCTGGCAGCCCTGACCTCTGCAGTTCCATTTCCACATGCCAGGTCTTAGACAGCAGCAGTTTGGGGCAGACTGGTGTAGCACAGATAAGGAACACAATGCACCTTTTCTGAGGGTTCCCCAGGACAACTTCAAAGAAGGTCCTGTCTAGTTCAAAAAGGTTTATAGTTGAACAGTTATTTTACTCTGCTTGATCTGCTGATTTGGATTCTACCTAATTTTTTTCTAACAAGGTCATTAACACCTTTTGGATTTTGATTGCTGTAAGAAAATGTAACTTTTTTATATTTAATCATAAGCCTGCATAATGGTGTTTCAAGTCAATAAATGATTTAAGCTTTAATCACCTTTCATAGTGTACTGCTGGTGTATTATGTAATTTGATGGACCAGAACTGAGTGGTGTCTAAAATATTTACATATCTTTGAGAGGAGAGCAGAGTAAGAAAAGCCAAGACTGCCTGGTGCAGAGTCATTTGCAGGTCAGCTTTTCTTTGTACTGCTACAGATTAGGGTCAACAGGCAAGCCCTAGCAATTCTGTGTACTGGGAAGTGTTCTGTTCATCTGGAGGATCCTTAAATTAATGGTTTCCTGCAGTCATGTCCCTCTTGATTTTTAGAGTAGCCGTATGTTGATGAAAGATTCTCTGCTAGCTCCTGGCTTGCCCATCACAGATGCTGCTGGCCAGGGCAGTCCTGCTGGCTGCCAGCCAGTCCTCCCATTCCCTTGCTTCTGCTCCATATCTTGCTTTATGCAGTGTCACAGAGAACCAGAATAAATTATGCAAATTGAAAGTATCCTGGTTTAAACAAAGGAAAAGACCTGTTGGACAGCTGTGAACTGCAGATGAAAAGGAAAATGTGTTTGGCACTCTCTCGTTGTGGATTACATCATGATAAAGTTGAAGCTTTGGTACCATACTCATCCTTAAGCCAACCCTGACAGTTTGCTGCTACTGGAAAGCAGAAGGTCCATTCTTGCCCTGTTGTGGTGTCTCATTTGTTGTCCTGACCCTTCTAACCTGTAGTAAGCACATTATCTTACCCAGCCAAAACCAGAGGCCTTTCTGGGGATTAGCACTGATTACCCCCAGGGCTCAGACGAGTTCCAGGGAAAGTGCAGCTCTGGGCCTTCCGGGAGGTGTTAAACCTCTTCAGCTGTAACAGCACTCTTAATCTAGGAAGGGAAAATCTACCTCCCTTTGCTCCTGTCTTTAGTGCTCCACCATCTCCCTGATGGTGCAGTGCTAACTCCCCAGGCTGCCACAAACCCTCTGACTGTGATTGCTGCATATTTGGAGAGGTTAAACTGTTTCAACAGCTTAGCTCAGCTCATCCTGGAGCCTGGAGTCGGCACTTCTGGAAGATCAGTAAAGCATTTAGGGGGGTGTGTTTGAGCTCTTGGCGTCAAGCTTTGCCTCATAGCTGAAGATGAAAGCAAACTTTGGTTTGTATATGTTACTCCTCACCAAAATTGGAAAATTTTACACTGGTTCTTGCTGAGATTCATAAAATATTATGTCATATTGCTTTTAAGATTGGAGATACCTGCTGGGTTTTAACTTTGTCCCAGAAGCAGTGCTGCTCTGGGCAGTGGTTCTGAGCGAGCTGATTGCTGCAGTCTTCAGGGTGCCAGGCAATTCATCATGTTTGGTCCTGGATGTATTTTCTTGATGTTTGGTTCTCAAGGCTGTGGCTGCCCTTGCAGTCAGAAGCCTCCGTGTGTAATTGATATACACAGTTGTTGTTGGCAAAAACGAAGTTTATTCTACCAAAGGAAAAGAAGAAAAGTTTTTTCAAGTGATACAAGAGGTACAGTTCCTATGGCTCTGCTACTTTTGGGCAGTCCATGTGCTACAACACAACAGCAAGTGGCAGGTTGTATCCTTAAGTGGCTGTGCTGTCTTGGCACAATAGAATTGTGCTTTTAATGAATGGCTTAATAGAATGTAGAATGTTCTTATTAGAATAATAAGAATAGAATGGCTTTGTGCTCTCATGGTGCGAGCGGCAAAGCACATAACAGCACAGAGACAGCAGAAGCTCACAGATCTCTTACATGATGCTTTGCAAAGGGAGGTTCTCTAGGAGGTGGTTCTGCTCCCTTTTAGTGGCAGCCACATCACTTGGCTGCAGGTGTCAGCAGCTGAGCTGCTTAGTTATTGGAAGAGAAGTGGCAACTTTCTGTTATGATTCATCATACCCATTTTAAATTTCTATGTGAGAGGTAAAGACTCCAGAAGTGTGGGACTGGTTGTTTGTTTTTTTTCTAGAAAGGAAGTCGTGCAGCTATAGATGCATGCATTAAGTGAGATGAATCCCAGTGTCAGGAGATAGACTGGGGTTTGATCTGATACTGGAGTAGGGCACAGGAACAGTTCTTTTCAGGGTCACTTGGAGATCAGGACCTAATTGAAGTGTGTGCTGTCCTTGAATAACACTTAAATTTTTCTTGGCATCAGCTCTGAACTGACACACTGTGACTGCACAGGTTGTGTGTATCTGCAGTGTTCCTACATTCTGCTTTCAACTCTTTGCAGGGAACTGACACTTTTCTGGAGCAAACTGCAGAGAAGAATAGATCCTTCCTTAGACTCCTTTTTGGAGAGATGTCGTCAGTTTGGCATCATTGCCAAGACACTACAGCATCTATTTTTCTTGATAAGAGTCATACAGTCTGAAGTAAGTAAGATACAGTCCTGGGTCTTTGGACACAGCTAGAGCTGTTTACATGAATTTAATATTTCCTTAACAATTCTATTGAACTGAAAAATAATATAGCTTATTTCATTACTCATACTTTTTGATGAAGTGCCTAATAACATACTAATAACAATCTTGTTTTCTTTGAACAGGCAGAGGAAGCGGGACTTGCCGTGTCTGTGTTGTTATGTGTGAGAGCCCTTCAGATCAGGTCCAACGGAAGCGATGAAATGAAGACCTCAGTGTGTAAAACAATTGCATGCCTTTTGCCAGAAGACCTTGAAGTTAGAAGAGCCTGTCAGCTCACAGAATTCTTACTTGAGCCAACTTTGAATGGATTTAATGCATTGGAAGAGCTCTATATGCAGCCAGACCAAAAATTCGATGAAGAAAATGCACTTGTTCCAAATTCACTCCGCTGTGAACTGCTGTTAGCTTTGAAAGCATATTGGCCATTTGATCCTGAATTTTGGGACTGGAAGACTTTAAAGCGGCATTGCCTTAAATTATTAGGGAAGGTAGCTTCTGATTCTGAGGATGATGTAGGTTGTCATATGTCACTCAATGAAACCGACATGTTAGAAACTTTCTTTAGTGACTATGATGAGACAAAAGAACACAAATATTATGATGGGAAAGACACAATGAACCACCCTAAGGAAAAAGCAAGAGTAAAAAAACCAATTGGTTCTTCAGAAAGATACCAGAGATGGCTTCAATACAAGTTTTTTTGTGTGCTATGCAAGAGGGAGTGTATAGAGGCCAGAATACTGCATCATTCTAAGATGCACATGGAAGATGGTATTTATACATGTCCTGTTTGCACAAAAAAGTTCAAGAGAAAGGAATTTTTTGTACCACATGTAATGGAACATGTTAAAATGCCACCTAGTAGAACGCACAGACCTAAAAAGAAAATAATTCTTAAAAAAGAGAGATCACCACCAAAGGCAACGGTTTCCAGCAGCCCACCCCCAGTGTTTCCAGAAAGGTCACACCAAGCGCAGCTCCCTGAAAGCTTTGACGATGACACACAGGAATATGTCACATTCAGCCAACTGGAAAATTGCCAGCTGCAAGACAGAGACATCTACCCTTGTCCCGGGACAGATTGTTCTAGAGTATTTAAACAGTTTAAGTACTTAAGTGTACATCTGAAAGCCGAACATCAAAACAACGACGAGAATGCAAAACACTACTTGGATATGAAGAACAGGAGGGAGAAGTGCGCGTTCTGCCGCCGGCACTTCATGACGTCCTTCCACCTGCGGGAGCATGAGCGCGTGCACTGCGGGCCTCAGCCTTACATGTGTGTGTCCATGGACTGCTACGCCAGGTTTGGGTCCGTGAACGAGCTCCTCAACCACAAACAAACGCACGACGACCTTCGGTATAAATGTGAGCTCAATGGCTGTAACATTGTTTTCAGTGATTTAGGGCAGCTTTACCATCACGAGGCGCAGCACTTCAGAGATGCATCATACACCTGCAATTACTTCGGTTGCAAAAAGTTTTATTATTCAAAAACTGAATTTCAGAATCACCTCGCAGCACATGATATCCAAGTGTCAAATGGGGAAGGGAAGCAAACGCTGAACCTTGAAGGGTTGGTTTCAGAAAAAAAATCCGGTTATCTTCCGGAGTCTCAGCTGCTTGAACAATCTGAAAATTCCAATCTGAATGATAACTTGGACCCCTCAAGCTCTAAGGAAATTCCACAGGTGAAGGAAGAATCTCTCTCTGAGAGTGAAGATCTCAACAGTGAAAGTAATTGCAGCCTGCATTGTGGGGAGCACAGGGCAGTAAGCCAAGGTCAGACATCTCCACGGCTGCTTGGAACAGTGGCTCACAACCAGTCAGTTCCAGGTTTTGTCGTGTCCCAGGAAGGAGTCTTCCATCCAGCAAATATGAAACAACAGTGTTCCAATGTGGCAGTTTGCTTTGATGAAAAAAACCTTTCCTGTGGTTTTGAAGGCTGCTGTGCCACCCACAAAAATTCCAGAAGTATTCAAAAACACCTTCGAAGGGCCCATCCATACAATTTTAAAGGTAAAAGAAATATGGAAATGAAAACTAAATACTTTCTTGATCTGTTGAGTGATGCTCAGGACAGTAAATCCCCTACAGATATGAGTCCAGAGTTAGGTCATAATTCCGATACAAATGATGACTCTCCAGAAAGCGTGTGCTATGCTGTAGATGCTCAAGGAAGCAGTGACCTGAAGGAAGAAACTTACCCTTCTTCCCCAGAAACATCTTTTTATGACAGTTCTAAAGAATCAAATATTGAAGATAACATGTTGGAACTAATGTTAGGCTTGAAACATCTAAGCTTAAAAAATGCTAATATTCAGAATTCTTCAAGACAGAAATCTTTTCTGGGATATTCATCTAGGGATGCCAAGTGCTCTGAGTCAGCTGATGAAACTACCTCAAAATTTCACCTTCAAGAGCAAGAAGATAATTTACCCAGCCAGTACCTTACTCAACTGGCAGCTAAACCATTTTTCTGTGAATGTCATGGATGTACATGTGAGTTTGTGACCAGAGAAGCTCTCTTAATGCATTATGTTAAAAAGCATAACTACTCAAAGGAAATGGTTCTTCAGCTAAATATGTTCCAACATCGGTATTCACCATTTAAGTGTCATATTTGCCAAAGATCATTTACAAGAAAAACACATCTTCGAATTCACTATAGAAACAAACATCAAATTGGCTGTGAGAGGGTGGCTCACAAGGTGTGTCCTGGTGAAAACTTTGATCACGTTGGTTTATGCACAGAGGACATGCATAAGAACAGCACTGCTCCAGTGCCTGCCTGCGCGAGCAGCGCTGGCTTCCCTGGGCATTCGGATTCTGAGCAGCTGTGTCACCCAAAAAAGGAAGACTGCTGTTCTGAGACTGATTTGGAGTCCAATGAGGAGACAGACAATGATGTAACAAGAAAAACATCTAACATAACTTCTCTGGATAGTCATAGGGAAGAACTAGAAGCAAGACAGGGAAGAGGAAGCAAAAGAACAGTTGCTAAAGGAAACCTATGTTACATATTGCATAAGTACCACAAACCATTTCATTGTATACATAAAAGCTGCAACTCGGCGTTCACAAACCAGAAGGGTTTGATTCGCCATTACAGAACTGTTCACCAGTATAATAAGGAACAGCTCTGCTTAGAAAAAGACAAAGCAAGAACAAAAAGGGAACTTGTCAAATGTAAAAAAATATTCGCATGCAAACACAAAGAGTGTGGTAAGCGTTTTCTGTGTTCTAAAGCTCTTGCTAAGCATTGTAGTGACTTCCACAATGAAATCTTAGAGGATCAGAAACTGCTTTCTGAAGCTGAGTCTGCCAGATTTGCTTGTAACCAAGCCCACTGCCATGCTGTATTTTATACATTTAATAAGCTTAAACGGCACCTAATAGAAGAACATGCCAATGAAGAAAAATTAAACAAAGATTTTGAAATCCATTGTGACCTTAATGGCTGCAATCGAATTTTCACAAATTACAGTCACTATTCTCAACACGTTTATTTCAGACACAGTGAATATTATGATAGTCTCTTTGGAAATCAGAAAGAGGAGGAAGATAATGAAGATAAAGATAAAAATGAGCAAAATTATTTGAAAGACAGCTTTGACACAAGCAAGCAGAATGGGAAGCAATTAAAAGAAAAATCTAAAAGAATTAGCAGGAGCAGAGAAAAGCATTTGCTGAATTTCAAAACAAAAGAGGAAGCCCTACAAATGTGCAAAGAGAAGTCTAACCAGACACAGTACCCCTGCATGGTCCAGGGGTGCCTGTCTGTTGTCAAACTGGAAAGCAGCATAGTGAGGCACTACAAGCGCACGCACCAGATGACCAACATGTACATTGAGCAGCGCCTTCAGAAACTCGTTCTTTGTGTTAAATGTGGCATCATGATTGAAAAGCAGTCTTGCTCTGACACAGCTTCAGACTTGGATAAAAAAGGTGTTGAAGTTAATGAGGATAAATCAGCTAGTTCTGAGCCTGGGCAGGAAAGTGACAAACCCCTTGTTTCGAACCCTGCCTGTGATCCTCCAGATGTGGGTAGTGAAAACCAAAACCAATGTCCACCAAGTAGTGTGAATTGTGATACCAGTGCCTTTGTGTATTCAGGCACTTTAAAATATAACCACAGTTCAAAGAACACCTGTTTTGAAGAGCCTAACACCAGGGAGACAACCGTGTGTAAAACTGAAGATCTTTCTGAAAGCAGTGAAAGAGAGAATAGCTCTTCTTTCTCCAGTTTACAGTTAGAGTTGCCAAGAGAGAAAGACCCAGAAGGATGTCAACACAGTGCGGTTCATCAGAATGCAAAAAGAAATGTACTTTGTGCTACAAAAGACAAATTTCAAAAGCCTCCCGTGTCCAAACCATTTGATTTAAAGACATATAAACCAATGGGATTTGAGTCTTCATTTTTAAAATTTATTCAGGAAAGTGAAGGTAAAGATGATGATGATGATGATGATGATTGTGATGAGGTGGTAGAATGGGAGTCTCCTGAGCAGTTGCCAGTAGATGAAACGTTGCAAAAAGAGGGAGACAGTCAAGGGAATACACCAGTAAACAGCTTTGTAAGTGACGAAAATGTAATCATAACCCCAAATAATGCTGGGCAGCTAACAGAGATCCAGCCCTTGCTGTCAGAGTCCTCATCTGCCCCGTCTTTAGAAAATCTGAGGGCAATCTTGGACAAGGCCCTAACGGACTGTGGAGACCTTGCCTTAAAACAGCTGCATTACTTACGACCAGTAGTCGTTCTTGAAAGATCCAAGTTTTCCACACCTCTCATAGATTTATTTCCAACAAAAAAAGCAGATGAGCTGTGTGTAGGAAGTACATAAAGTAGCTTTGCTTAGAGCAGATAGCCTCCACTACTGCTGTATGGGGAGAACTTCAAATTAGAACAGTAATTGTTACAGTACACACTTTTTAGGTTAGTTTTGACTGTTTAATTCCATGAATGTATAATATCTGTCAAAAGTAATGGCCAAGTTAATTTAGCTCCCCATTTTTTTCAATGAACAATGCTGATTTTGGTGCTATTAAACACATCAGAATACTGGGGGCTTCCTCTTGAAGAGTAAATGTGCATGATTGTATATGGAACAAGTACTGGGGTACCAGGGTTTGGGGGGCGATGGAGTTATTACTTGACTTGAATGTGCACCCCAGGGTGCTTTGTGTAACATATTGTACACTACAGCATCTTATATTTTTTGAGTTATGAGTTTCAATAAATTACAGTTTTTCACCCATTTGTTTACTGTACAGTAAATCTTTAATGTGCTTTACTTGTAATTGAGTTTGGGACTATTCTGAGTGCATTGGACAGTGTTGCTTAAGTTTTATGCATTTGTAGATAATTTATCAGACTGATAAAATAGATACAGAAAAGTAAAGTATTACATTTTATTTTACAACATTCTCTGTGCTTTTTTCAGACTTGAAAGAACTGTAATTAGTACAGGCTTACAAATTACACTTATGCATGAGAAAGTCCTTGTTCCTTTTAAGGCAGAGGGTGCTTTCTGAGGTTGTCTGGCACCACCTGAGTGTGTGACGAGTGTTGCCAGCCTTCCAAGCAGATTGTGTCACATGAAAGTACCAGTACACATTTAGGGTTCCCTGGTTAGCTTTTTTGACAATGAATGAAACCTAGCTGGAAGATTCACCAGAAGAGTCAGCTGATATTTTAAGCTCTGTTTCCCGTTCTGTGTCACATTTCTTGCCACACATGGCTACATCTCGAGGCCCAGAATTGCTGTCCCCTATAGAGGGGGTATTTTATTTCCCCATCTCTGTGGGGATTCTAATGAGCAAGCAGCAATCACAGCTTCTTACTGATTGAGGGCTTGGGTGTTGTTGGGGCTTCTGGGTGTTTACACAGTGATCTGAAAAGCAGCAGTGGAAAGGAAATAAAAAACTTTGGGAAATGTTTAAAATAGAGCATGGGTATTGGCTGGGTACAGGAATGAAAACACTAGGCAGCTCTCAAACTGTCTAGTGAACTGTGATATGACAAAAGCTAGGTAGAAATTGCATCTTTGTACCACGTTTAGAAAGTTATTTGGGCATCCTTAAAAGTTAGGTTAAAAATCGTACACCAAGCAAGAGGAGTGTAGCTTACTGCCTAGCCTTTGTAATTTCCTCTCTCTAAACTATGAGCTTCTTTTAATGAAAGAAATATGGTGCATCAATCTTCTCACAAAGTTCTAAAAATGGAAGTAAGTTGTGTCAAAAGGTTAAATACTGCATCAGCATCAGACAGCCTTCGATGTGTTCCAAAGTAATTTCTCTCTAAAATAACAAAGTACCTGTTAATGTCAAGTTTGAGTCATGTTTTAACATATTCAATCTTCAAGATCTCAAAACAGGAGAAGAGTTTAACAGCAAACTTAATAGACATGTGATGACTGCTTCAGGTATTGGGCCAGAGAGATCCCATTACTCTCTCAGGGTTTGAGTATTCCACAGAGGAACCTGTCCCTTCGTGGCCAGCATGAATAGTAAATTCCTTGAGGTTTGGAGACTTCAGTCTCAAGTCAAGCAGCTGTATTTCCCACAAAACAAGTTGCATGTGAAACTGACTCCTCAGACGCAATTCTGCTTTTACTGAATGAGTTCCTGTGTGCCTGCAAACCACACGCAGTGCAGACTGCCCAGTGCACCCCTGGAGAGCCGGTTGAGTTGGGTCCTTCTGTTCAGTTACTGCTCTTTCCATAGGCTGGGATGTACCACAGGATGAGACAGACATCGTTTCTGTCTGTATGGAGACAAGTCCTGCAACATTCCTCAGCTGCATTTAGAAAATGGTTGAGTTGCTTTGGGCTGCTCAAAAGCAGCTTGGAGGCGTTTTCCTGTGGTGATGCGGCGCTCCATGCACTGCCAGGGCTTTTAGTAATGTGGGCTCCTAGGGCGTTCATACTAGAGTTGAAAGATACCAGTACAGCACTGGTCAGCTTCTGCCTCATTACAAAAATTCCATCTTGCCCATTTCAGAGACTGTCAGTGTGTTCCAGTCTTTGAACTCCATCATCTGCAAAATCCACTACTGTCTCAATGAGGTAATAGGTGTCACAACAAAACTGTACAGCTTGAATCTACATCTTTATCCCGATTTCTTCTTGGGCTTTTTTTTCTGCTCTAATTGCCTGGCACAGATGGGTATTGGAGAAGGAGGCAACAAAAGGGTAAAGATTTGAAGAATTCTTGTTGTCTATTTCTGTTTTCATGCTGTGAGGTAGGCCATCATTTTCCCTCCCAAGTGCTAAGTGCTACCAGAATCTGTCTTACAGCGATGTAACATTTCCAGCTTCTTGCTTTCAAGCATACAGAAGCATTTTGTTCTGCAGTAAAGGAACACCATTGCATTGACTTTCCAACAAAAGAATTCTTATTGCAAAGAGCGGATACCTCAGAAAACACAGTTCATAGGGAATGTTACTTCCATTTTCAAAATTGTTGTCTTGAAGTGTGTGGATTTTATAGGACAAAAAACAGGATTTTATAGGCCGTGTTTATTGGTTGTGCATGCCTAAATTCCCCAAGGCTGTGGGCAGGGCCACGTTTCCCTGGGTAGTAAAAACCTGTAAATACCTTTATGATGAGAGACCTTCCACACTGACTTCTCTCTAGCAGAGCTCTCAGTGGAGCCAACAGCACTTCCTCGTCTACCCTGTTCTTCTTTCTGCAGGGATATACTGGGTTACAGAAAACGCTGGGCTTCAGTATATTTGACAGGTCATTCTTCTGTATAGTTAAAAAAAGGTAACTGATAGATAATGAGAACACGAAGTTGGCATTATTTTATTAAAAGTTAACGACTAAAAATCCACGGGTGTTCTGTTATGCATTAGACTGGTAGAAATTAGATAAATGACTGATACTAAAATGCGGTATCTGGAAACGGCTGAACGCTAACACCCCCTTAGTGCATCTTTGTCAGATTACCGGTCCCTGTGCTCTGCGTGGCGCGCTCGTCCCCAGTGCTGCCGGGCGGGCTCTGCGTTTCACCGGCACCGTGCTGTCTTCATTACAGAGACCAAATCTGAAGTGCACATTTAGGCTTTAAATAAATCAGCGAGTACTGCAGTACTAAGTGTTAATTTTTGTACTTCTCTTAGTGCTGCTGTAAAAGGTTTTGGACAAGTACTAACGAGGCTTTACGTGCGTTATTGTGCGCAGTCTGAGTAACTTATACTGAAGGAAAATAATTTCAACATCTGCCCAGATCCTCGCCATGCTGCCCCCCACACGCGCTTGACTGGAGTGGCCGACCCGTGCCAGGCAGAGCTGAGCCCGAGGCAACCGCACAGCCCGCGGAGCGCGCCGCTCACGGAGCCCCGCCCCTCACGGGGCCCGCCCCTCACGGAGCCCCACACCTCACTGAGTTCCCTCCCTCGC